>ML798489.1:145420-166821 GCA_009831015.1 Picea engelmannii | reverse complement strand
CCTCTACTATGAAGAGATACATATTAGGAAGCTCATCATCTAAGTTGTGACCTAATTCCCCAGACTCGATCCTGAAAAGATGATCCGGTCCTACATTGTGTTTTCCTAGTTTAACGACTACCTCAAACTCAAATTCTTGAGAGAAAAAAGCCATCGACGCATTCTTACCCCAATACTCTCGTGTTGAACAAATATTGGAGCCTAGTAAGTAGTGTCAAAATTTCTACAAGGCATATACCATAACCAGACCCTCGAACTCTGTCATGGTATAATTATTTTCCGAGTCTGATAAATTTCGACTGGAAAAGTATGATGCTCAGTGCAATGGATGACATTTCCACATGGACGTGGAATATCTTTATCCAATCTGGAAATACCAGGATCGACGTAGTTACCAAATTTTCCTTCAATATATCAAATTCCTTCCGACATTCTTGTGTCCAGATATACTTTGTATCCTTGTGTAGTAGCTTCTCTAACGACATAGTGACCTTCATGTAACTCTGGATGAATTGTTTATGATACCTTGTGTGTCCCAACATGGTGCACAGTTCTTTGACTGATGTGGAAGGCAACATATCCAATATCGCGACAATCTTTTCTTGATCAACCAACAACCCTTCCTTGCATACCACATATCCGAGCAATGTCTCGAACGATGTACAAAATATAATTTTTTTCAAGTTCAACGAAATCTGCAGTTGGTGACATCTATCTATCATTAATTGCAATGCGTGCATATGCTCCTTTGATAGGTTGAACATTGTTCAATCATCTAAGTGCACTTCTAGAAACTTATGGATGAAGTCCTTAAAAGTTGCGATCACAATCCTAGAAAATACCGCAGGTGTGTTCTTCAACCTGAAGGACATTACTGTGTAAGTAAATGAGCCCCATTCTGTCATAGATGTTGTCTTATCTTGATCTTCTTTTGTGATCCGCACCTAGTGATATCTTGAGAAGCCATATATGAATGAGTAAGCCTCACATCCACCCATGTTTTGCAATACTTCATCGGTAAATGGTGTGGGGAATGGATCATGTACGCAAACCGCATTTAAGCTGCACGGGTCAACACTAATCCTTATGTCGTTTGTCTTCTTTAGTTGTACCACCATCGAGTTAGCCCAATATGACTCCTCCATGGGGAAAATGATCCCAACTTCCAACATTTGATCCAATTTTTTGCACACCTTTTTCCTTGTACTTTTGATTGAGGTAACATGGTCTCTTCTTTACTAGTTTACCATCGATATTTAACTGAATATTTGTGGCAACAAAGGATCACGTGATCCTTTTCATCTCCAAGAATCTTGTTGGAAGGAGGTCTTCATACTTTTTTAGCAAGTCTGCCACTTGCCTTACCGTTTCTTGGTCCCAATAGTCACCAATTATGGCCATCTTTCGTATTTCTTTTGTGCCTATGTTATGTTTCTTGGTCTTTAACGAGTGAGCATAATTTTATGTGGTGCTATTAGAGGCCTTGCCTTGGAATGCACTCTCCCTCAGTTTCATTGATTTGTACTACTCTAGGGTCGTCTTCCTCCACATCAACACTATCAATCTTCCAACAATGTATGAACTACTTCAATTTTTCCATTAGCATGTGGTTGGAATAGATGACTTTCGGCGTGGTGTCTTTAGGCTGGCGATGGAAGATGAAATCCTTAATTCTTAAGAGTGCCTCCCTCTGCATTGGGATTTTTGTGACGAAATTGAATGTCGTGTAGAATTGCTTGCTTACACTTTCCTAGTCCCTAGTTTTCCTTCTTGTTTCCTCTTGGATGTACCAACTTCTAGGTACCATGTCCATGGTATGAACAAATCTAAGGATCCATTGTGTGCGAGGAATATGGTTGGCGATCCATCACCTCTCACAAAAGAAAATGTGCTCCCAAGGATCTTTGATGCCCTTATATCGGTTTATCAGTTCAAATTCGGTTGTGGTATGGAACTTGACTTTTATAAATTTGACCACCTGCGCCCATTCCTGTATATCCGCATGATGTGTCACCCACCAACACGCGAGTGTTCTTTTAAAGACCACATTCATGGCTTGTATCCTTTGGTTTTCCAGGACCAATTCTTTCATCTACACTATAATTGTGTCAACTGGACATGTACCATCGAATATTGGCAGATGACATAACTCTGATCGAATCCAACACACTACCTTTATAATTCATGTGCATATCCTAGTTGAAACATCATACAACATATCCTGCCATTGATCCATAACATCCTCTGAATCTGTGTCGTAGGAGCACACACTTCTCCAAATCAGTTCACCATCAACTGTGGGGTTGACATAATCCTCCATGCACCTTATGATATTATAGATGTTGTCAATGATGGAACTCTATGCATCCTTGTTCACATTCTCATTATATATGTCGCCCTCATTTGGATCCAATGGCACAATAAAGAGAAAGGTGTTTGTTTCAAAGGGCATTTGTCATCTCTTCAGATTTAAGACTACATTGTTATCAAATGCCCGATCAATACCAACTAGATATGGGTATGGATCTGAGTCATCCATGATCTCAATCACCTTAAAATATGTTATGGTCTTCACCCCTTCAATGTTCACTTCCAACTGTTCTAACCTACTGATGGGATATATTTTGTATTGGTTACCTAACCTGAGTTGAATAAAGAACCGTACCAATTTTGGTTTACCCATCCACCCCCAAGATTTCTCTAGTAAGATGTTTACATCGTATCCTAGGTCCAACATGACACCGTCCATCTCATAGTTTTCGAGTTCAACAATCATTTTAAACTCTCTTCCCGTACGTTTCTATATACTCACCTAGCGCACATCCCTTTTGTACAACGAGGCATAAATAGTTATAATGGTTTCTTCTTCCCCCATACTTATTGGTAGCATGTGGGTTAATTTCCTTCCAGCCTCAGGATCATTTATCATTTTAAGGAAACAATGCAAGAAATCACTTACTTGGTTCTATGATTCAACCTCACGATAAGTGTTGCGCTGCGTTTCCTCTCATGTTGTGCATCACAACTCTTCATGCACGAGCTACTCTTTTATCACCTTTTGTATGCACATTATGATTCCTTGCGTATGCAATCTTCTTCTATGGCTTTTTGTGTCGTGCACTATAATTCTTCAAACGCCCGAGCTTCTTCCATTGCCATTTGCATTGTGCACCTTGCTTTCTTGTGCACGTTGTCTCCCTCTAGGACCTTTTGGGCTTCATGCAAAAATTACTTTTTCTTTTGGAGATCAAATTTAGGAGGTGCTCACACCACTTTCCTAATCTTCCCTTCGATGCCCTGACTGGAATTCTCTCCTCGTTCCAAGTCCATGCTTGTTTGAATGCCTCCTTGGATCACCACCCATACATCGACTTCTTCTTTTGGCTTCTAATATCCTCGTGGCTTCGCAGTCGCCATATTGCAATGCCCCTTCTTCTCTTCCCATTTTTCCAACAAATCTAGGTAGTCTTTTATGACATGTTCTATATTGTGGTAGTACCCATAGAGTGTGCGTGGTTTGGTACAAAATTGCAACACGTGGCCCACTTCGCCACAGTTAAATAATGTATGTGGTCTTTCTCTGCCACCACCATGTCCTCTCCCTCTTCCTTTTCCATATCCTCCTCTCAGACCTCCTTGGTATCCTCCTCTATCAAAACATTCACGGTTTCCACCTTTGTGTTCCTCCTGGACCTGAAAGGCGTCTCCAACATGTTCTTGCATCAGTTAAAGTGACCGAGAATTGTTCACATCATTTCCCATTGATTTGTAGAACTCACAAAATGGAGTATGTGTAGTCCTTTGAAATTTATGTAGTGTTGGGAAACGAGCAAGTATATGTCCCCATTGTTTGCAAATCTCACAACACTCAGTCTAAGGTCCAGTTGGAAATGGATTCGGCGTGCTCATTGCCATGTAGCTCCCCAATATAGGACACTCATTCCTATGATGACCTACTGTGTGAAATGTAGTACACCACACATTCTTACGCACCAACTTAGCCTTAGCCATATTTTGTAATTGTACATGGTGAGATTTGCGAGCTAATATTATACCTCTACTAACCCTACTGATGTCTCACCACCTCCTGGCATCACTTCTAGGCATATCACAATCTCTACGACCTCCTCATAAGTCGTCACCTTTTGTTGGGTGAGTGGGATGCAAATGTGGGGTGGGAGTCTTGCAATAAACCATTCTCTATGTTGGACATATTGGATCTGAAATGGAAGTCCATCCAACAATATCTTGAACCACTCGTCATAGTCCCATACGGTTTCTCCAACTTGCTAGTTGATCTCTTTGATCTAAGTGATGGATTGTTATTTTTATTAGGCTTCTGAAACTCCCTAAGTAAATCTCTTTTTATCACCGTCAAAGACCTAGCTTGTCCCACTGGCATAGTAGCCTTGTACTTCATGTACCACGTCAGATCTCTATTTATGAAGGTGGTCTCCAACTGCACAATCTTAGATGTATTTTTTGTGACTCTCTTCAGAGACCATATAGCTTCACATTGAAACCATTGTTGTTTCACATTGTCTCTCCTTGTCCTATTAAATGCGGGAAGCCTCAGAGTTGAGTCTTGGTTCACCATACTTGTTCTAACACCTTGTCTTCTTGACTAACCACTACTTGTTGATGTTGATATTGATGTTCTTCCTTGCAAAGTATTGCTGACTTTGTTTTTTCCTCCACTCAACACTTCTGATGGCTTCTCTTCTACTTTTTTGACTTATACTTCTCCCTTTGCACTTTCCTTGGGTTCTTCTTCTTGATAAGTAATGTGCAACGAGGGTGGTTCAAAGAGGGGGTTCCTCCATATTTTCTCACTATCTTCGGTGAGGGATCCCAAAGATCTTCCTACCTATAGCCACACAAGCCCACTCACAATTACTAAGGCCTCTTCCCCTTCTTGGAGGGGTCCATCTCCATCTTTTGTTGTGTTGGCGTTGCTACTCTACCCCTCATCTTCCCCTAATGTGACTACATCTCTTATCATCCAAGGGGATATGTCTTCATTTTCTTTGGCCCTATTCTCACTACTCCTAGTATCCTCACTTGATACCCTACTCCTAATGTTGTCTCTTCGACAACATCTCTCCTTTTGTGCTTCTCTCCGACACATAACTGTCTCCCTCACATCCTCCTGGTGTGGTTTCTTTTCTCTTCATCTTGGGTCTAAACCCTCATCCTTTACCCCTTGCTATCTTTTCTCCATTATTTTGTTCATATTTCCTCCTTAGCTTAGCTCTTATTGCATATATCTTAGCTCTTTTTCTCTTCTACTCTTCTGGGTCCATCACTTCCTCACGTTATTTCATCTTCTTTTGGATCCCTTCCATTGGATCAATTCTCTCTCCTTCCCCCCCCCTTCTTTCCACCCCCCCTTCATGCGAGGGGGTTTACTCGACCATCCTATCGCTCTCCATGCGCATTGACCCCTTCTCTACGAACACTATTTTTATCCACAGAGGGATTTCTTCCAACAATCTTCTTCTAGGATCGGCAACAAACTTCCTCTCAACAACGCTTAAGGATTTGCTGCACTCAATAGTAAACTCATCGATATAGCATTCCTTCACTCGGTTGAACCATAAGTCGACCACTCTAACCCACTTATTATCCACATATTTTAGTCTATTGACTGTATTCTGGTCCTACATCAGTGGTTCTTGGGCTCCCTAGGCAACGCTAATCACCTACTGCCTCTTCACCCACTCATATAAGAAACAAGGAAACTCAACAAAGAAAATTTTATGCAAATATGTGTATATGTACCTTTGTTTCCAGAGCTTGACGTTGATCTGCAGGTTCTTGGTCTCTTGTCGTGTGAACTCGTCCACCTTCTTGGTCTCTTGGTCTCTTGTCATGCGAACTCGTCCTCCTTCTTGGTCTCTTGGTCTCTTGTCTTGTATTTCCTTGCTGGAGGGTTTCCACCTCAATTCCTTCAATACATAGTACAAAACCTTCAGGTCCCAGCAACATAACCATTTGTTGGTTGTCTTCTATTCATTGAGGGGATAAAGACCCATGGTTCGTTAAGTTTTTACCAACAAAACTCCATAGGTGTCGACATATTCAATATGTAGTCAAGGACTGAAGTAGGTCTCACCTGAGACACCATGAGAATCACATAGACCATTAGTCTTATGGAGGGTGTGAAGGGACAACACATACAAGAAACCTTCAATATTTATTCAATCATTCATTCATCATGCACATAATAATAAAACACAGATATACATTTAACTCATAAATCAGTAAATGCAAAGATAAATTTGCTTAGGCTGTACTTATACATTCCATTCATGCAAGATAGTTAGATACAATACGACAATATCCCACTTGAAACACATTCAGATTCAACAACATAGGTGATACATGTGCTCAAACCTCGATCTACTTTCTCTCTCATGCAAAAACCAGATTGAACAAGAAGTAACACCTAAGCTTACTCGAGCTCTAGCTAGTCTCTTTCTCATACAATAATGAACTCTTCCTTTACTCAAAATTTCCAACCCCTTACATATTCACATGTATCTCCCATATATTTCATGGAGCATGGTAATCATAACTACTTGCCTGATCATCACTAACCTCGACCATGATCAGTTAGGTTGTTACACAATTAGTTACAATGATTTCGAAAGATCTTTTCATATTTGGCTTGCATGTGGTTTCTTTAAGTTCTCGTGCACAACACAAAATTGGTTGGCATGCACAGTGAAAAATCTGGTTGGCACACACAATATAAAATGGGTTGATGCGCATAGTTAATCCTTGGACAGTGTAAACTCTTAGACTTGGCGCCACTCCATGCATATATTTCAGTTTGCGTGCATTACTGACTTGTGGCGTGCATATGATCTTCAAACCTTAGGTGCCAACACAATATACTTAGCCCTTGTTACTTGGACCCATAGTCATACACCTTCTATTAATCTCCATACATTTTTAATAGCTAGTGCTTTAGAGAACAATAAGGGATTCTTTAATCCCAAACCTCCAGTTTCTTTTGGTGAAGCTAACTTTTTCCAAGATGTCGGAATAAAACATTTTTTTCCTTGTCCCCTAACCATATGAAACTATAAAATAACCTTCTAATCCTTTATAGAACTCCTTTTGGAATTCAAGCAAGCGACATTCAATAAATTGGAATCACTTCTAGTACAACTTTCACAAGTATTGAGCGACCCCTTCTAGTAAACCATCGCTTACATCATGAATTCAACCTTTTATGCACTTTGGCTGTCAACCATTACTGGTCCCATTTTTTGTACATATTGGGATTTAGTTGAAAGCTTGAGTATCTTAGATCAATATTGATATCCACCAAATTGTAGGCGAATAATTGGGTTAAATAGATCTTTTCCATCTCCAGGGAACCCTAAGTGGAAATTGTTGATTTGTCCATGTTAATTTTCATGCCCGTGGCCTTGCAAAAGTGCTCCATTATTTCTATAAGTTTCTCTACCACCCTTCTTGATCCTTCAAAAAAAATTAAAATATCATTGATGAACAATAGATGAGTTATATTACAATAAATTCCAATACTTAACCCTTTAAAACTACCAACTTCGTAGACCTCTTTTATTATCTTACTCAGGCCTTCAACTACTAAGAGGAAGAGCAATAGAGATGAAGGGCATTCCCGTCTTAGGCCTATTTCAAGCTTGAAGAAAGGGGATGTTGCTCCATTAACGAGAATAGAAAAATATGCAGATGTAATGCAATCCATCTCCCACACTATAAATTGATGACATAATCCCAAATGAATGAGATTTAGTCTTAGGTATAGCCAACTCACCTTGTCACATGGTTTAAAAGGGTCCACTTTTACCCACCTTTTAGTACCATAGTTATTTGGTTCTTAACCTTGATTGAGTGTAAACCTTCCCGGACAATACCTATCGCCTCATGTATTTTCCTTCCCTCTAGGAAACTGAATCACTTTTTAGATATTTGCCTTGACAAAACCCTTTTTAGCCTTCTTGCAATGACCTTTGATGTGTGTGTGTGTGTGTGTGTGTGTGTGTGTGTGTGTGTTGGCCTACTTTTTTCGAATGATGTGGGATTATCAACTTTTGGGATCAATGCTATACAGGTTGTATTGAAGTCACCAAGGGTTTACATATAGAGTTTCTTAAATCAACCACTTTCGTAGAGATCTTCCTCAATAAAATATAGCATCCTAGGAAAAATTCTACAGGGAGTCTGTTTGGCCCTAGACTTTTATCTCTTTGAAAACTATATAACATCATATGCACTTCATTTTTTCCCTTTGCCTCCATCAAAACTTGATTTTCCTCTGGACTGACAAAGATTGGAAAGGAATTTTGCAATCCTAAAATCTCAACTGCAGTGGCCCGAGAATCCTCCTTGAAGAGGGATGTGAAATAGTTGACTCCTTTTGCTACCATATCCCTTAAATTTATTTCCCATGTGCCATATTCCTTTTCTATTGTCTAAACATAATTAATGTTCTTTCTACAATTGGTAAATATGTGAAAAAACCATGTTTTCATCACTTGCTTAGAGCCACAAAGCTCTACTTTTCAGTCCCCATTCTCTCTCTTTCAAAAAGAATCTGTCTCTTTTTTTTCCTCAAGCTTTTTTGTTTCTACTTTCTAGTCCTCTAAGAAAAAAATCAAACTCTCATTGTGGTAAACGGATGCTAATGCTTCCTCCACTTCCTCGAGAACTCTTTCATTCTTCTATTTTTTTTTGTTTTCCCATTGCACTGCTACCTTTTTTCTCTTTTCAACTTTTGATGGAATTGTGTAGGTGTAGATTCTCTCAAGGATCCATAAAATGGTTCCTATGCCTCTTTGATCTTATTTACAAATTCCTCCTCCTTTAACTAATCTAGATTCAATTTAAAAGGACCATATGGTTTCTCTTGGGCTAGGGATACTTTCAGTAGCACGGGGCTATGGTCAGAATCCTCCCTTGAGGTGACCCATTGAAAAATTCTAATGGCTTCTTCAAGGAAACCTTCATAGCTTATAAATTGATCTAATTTGTTTGCAATGAGAGCCTCAAATATTCTTTTTTTCATCCAAGTTGGTGAAAGCTTGGCGGGTTCAATATCCAACATGCCTACTTCCTCCATTTTTTTTTCAAAAACTATTTTGATAAATAGTCCACTTGTGTAGTTGGTCCCCATACTTCTGAAGCTCCTAGGGTAAAATTCAAGTCCCCTGCTAACACAACCAAACCATGTTGGATCCAATCCATTTGGAAAATCTTGTCCCGATATTTGACCCTATCCAAATAGGGTCCATAAATATCCAGAAGGGTAATTTCTTTCCCCAAGTCCATAGAGAACAATGAAGTCCCCAGACGTGTTGAGAATGACCACGAGTTACTAAGGGGAAAAAAATTGTTTTCTCCACCCAATGAAATTCCCCCCAATCTCCCTATGGCATCAATGAAGCCAAATTTCTAGCTCCCATGTAATTTTAAAATATTGTGAATTATTTTATCCTCGTCAATCATAACTTCTAGCAAAAAACGACATAACGATTTGTTGTCTCCATTAAACATTTCAAAGGCAATTTTTTTGAGGGGTTTCTAAACCCTCGGCAATTAAGTGTCAAAAAAATAATTTTTGAACCATGTTTGGTGTAAACCACGGTTTCGATCCCTAAATTAGCAATGTATATTTGTGTATAGGATGTATTGCCAAGGGCCAAGTGATGTAGTACGTAAATATTGTACATTAATACAAATACACATCACCGACTACATACGAAGAAGGACAAAACATGGGGGCTTATGATTCCACAAGAGAGGAATGAAAATGGGCTTAGGGGCTCAAGGGGGCCTAAAGTAAATAACAATATTTTATTATTTAGCCAAAATCCTTTATCTCATGTTATCCTAAGTCCTTTAACTCATATATTATCCTTCATTACATTGGAGTGAGTTTTCAAGTAGTGAGTTTTGGTTGATGTGGAATTTTTTTGCCATTAATGCTTCCTTAAGGTTGTTGGGAGAGCTATGCTACCATGATTGTAATATAATGATGGGTATGTATGTTATGAAAAGCCTCGAGAAATTGATGCCAATGTATAAGGGAAACTACTGCCATTGAGAAACTCCATTATAGTTGAGAATTCTGGGAGTCCCTAGTAGAGAGATTTCCTAGCCAACCTATGCTAGAGCCCTAGAGGTAAGTGGGATAGCCCAAGGGGATGCATGGTAGAGAAGGGGATCCCATTCCTTGGGTCATGCAAGTTGAAGGGGAAAGGCAACTATTGGATTGGAATTGTTGTAGGAGATAATATGTTATGGATTTTGGGAAAAATAGATTGTGTGAGAGGATTAGAGACAACCATAAGAAAATTCATTCTTGTGGACTCATAGACTTAGCTTAGGGGTGGCCCTATTACAAAAAGAGCACAATAAATAGAGAGCTTATTTCGGTGTTTATTTCCATAAAGATAAGTGTTAATGTTTATTTGTCATTATGTTGATTTAATGTTGCTAATGTCATGAATTGTATGATGTACTGTTTACATGCATGCGTCTACGTCTGCAATTGTAATTGATTAATTGTTTGTCTGAGCATCCATTGTCATACATGCCTACATTAATTAGTTGATAACATGATAATGAGGATAATGGTATCATAGAAAAGAAGATGGGCAAAATGTTTGGTTTCAAGAACATAAATGGGAGAATTGTGTTTTCAAGAGGTACCTTTCATCCTCGATAGTTACAGAGGGTACTGGATATGTTACAAAGTGGTATCAAAGACACATGTTATAACACTAGGGCTGTATGGGCCAAAATCAACCCGTACATGTAGAAATTGCAGGTTCTTTGCAAAGTGTTTTGACAAAATCTCTTAATGGAGATTGGGAAGAATTACAGGTTGTAGATTATATGTTTGACATGACTCCTCAAGGAGAATAATTGAGAAAACATTCTAAATCTAGTGATTGTTGGAGTCATGGATAGAAATCCTAAATTGGTTTTTGTTAGAACATGTAGAAGCACAAACTTTATAAGTTCAGGGTTAAAGAGTTCTACTAGCATAAAAATTTTGGAAGGAATTTTAAATTTGGAGAAAATCCTCAATTCTGGATGAATTCCAGAGGGTAGTTGTCATAACAACATTTATTTTTGGTTGGTACATGTTTGAATTCGTCTAAGGAAACTAATCATAGAGAATTCATAGTAGCTCAGTGTAGGAAATTAGAAAAAATTATGAAAATTGGTGAAAATTTCCAATTATGTACGTATAACAAAAAATATGATGTGGACTTGTATAGGTGATGTGGATGGGAAGGATGACATGTATGTGTCAGGTGGTGCTGCACATAGTTAGGATACATAGGTGGTAGACATGAGGCAGGGTCCGCGACAGTGGGGGAAGCTAGGGCAACAAAGTGGTTTTGGAGCTCCAAAAGTGGTATTGAAAACCATTTTTGCAAAGTTTTGAAATTTTGTGGGGGACATATATAGTCAAAATATTAATTTTAGAGGCAAGCTCTCTTGTTATCCATCAAGATTTTTCCACCTCAAAATGGATATGGATTGTTGGATCATCGATCCTGTCCATCATTGGATATTTCTGGATGTAAATACCTTGATATAGGTAAAGTATTTTCCACTCCAAAATGGATTTGAATGATCAAATCATGATGAATACCCACCATTGGATATTTTGGAATGTAAAGGCCCCGTTTTGGGTAAAAAACTTTTATTTAGAAAATAAATCTCCACCATTTGTTCATGTCCGATGACAGTCGTTGGATATTTCAGAGCACGTGAGCTTCATTAAACTCTGATCACTTTACTCCCTGAAATGAAATCTCCACCATTGGATCTCATCTCATCAAATCAACCAAGGATAATGTGCCAAGTGGCATATAAGGACAAAGAGGTGCAAGTGGCCCATAAATTTGATAAAGTATAGTGAAGAAAGAAAAAAAGGGAGGCCATGAAGGATTAACAGGGTAGGTTAGGAGATAAGGGAAGTGACATGGAAAACATCAATAATGAAATATAGGACCATACTGCCACATCAGTAGGCACGTGTCATGCCACATTAGCAAAATAAAGTTATGTTAAAAAAGAAGATAAAAGTGTAGAGCTAAAATATTGTTGTGGCCATAACAAGAGCAAGAAAGCTCAGAACCAGGTGCAATTTCAAGGGTAGGTCTGTAGTGAGGAGGACCATAAAAGTTTCAATGAGATTCATTGACCAATTCTGCTCCAAAACTCCATAAATTGTAGATTAATGCTTTTTAAAGAACATCATGGTATTCACTGATAAGAGCTCAATTGAATATGAAATTTGAATAATGAGTAATAGGACTAGGCATGAAGATATCTAGTGGATATTTTGGCCAAATTCTAAAGTGTCTGGAGAGGAGATGCCAAAATAGGCCAAAATCCACAATTCCAGGAGACTTTTTGGGGATTTTTGGGATCTTCAGAGGAGGAAAAGGGACCCCAGATCACAAAAGAAGAAAAGTTTTTTTACTCAACTATATTTGATGTTCTCGTTAATACAGACAACTTTGTCTTACTAAATATTTTCTTATTTTACTCCATTTGGAAGATAACAGTTTTTGCTAAAAATTCTAAGTTTGGAGAAGATGTAAAAATGACAAAGTTAACAATTCGAGATTGATGTAGAAAATGTCAGATCATCAATTTGAAAATTGTTGTATACTCACCGTCATAAATATTATATGAAAATTATATAACTATTTTCTTGGTTATCCATAGATTTTCTTCTATGTGTGGCAGAAGCTGGCCTTTGAGCTTGATTGTACCAACGAGACAAGTGTAACAAATGGACAAGATTGATGATTTATGAGAGCTATAACTTATATATATGAGCTCCGATTTGGGCATGAGTATAGTCATTGGAAAGATAATTTAGAGGACAATGTTTATGAAGGATTGAAATATATATAAGTGCTCCAAGGTTCTTCAAAAATTAAGAAGAAGGACATATAGCCTTAATTGACAAAAAATTATGATATGCATAATTTCCAGAATTTGAAAGAAATGCTACAAATCAAGAAATGTAGTGTATCTAATAGTTTTATTTGAATGCATGCTTCTTGTGGAATCAATGCTATAACAAGAAAAAGTATAGATTAGAGTTGAAGAACATCATTGAGGAAGAGAGGGTGAAGATATAGAGGTTATTAAGTGGACTGCCATCATTTTACAATACAAGATCCAATTTGTTGAACCTAAGACTCTGGAAGAGACCATTAGAAAGGAAAAGTACCTATATGATCGGAACAAAGGTGGAGTAACTTTCCAAAAGTCTTGGAAAGATAAAAAGAAGGAAAAAATGGATCAAAGGAACAAGGGATTCAAATCTTCTTTCTTCAGGAGTAGTTCTAATACATATTAGCAAAGCCATCCATCTCAGAGTGGATCCAAGGTGAAAAAATCCTTGGGAAAAATGACAAAGAAGCCAATCCAGTGTTGGGGATATGGAGGATATATATATATATATATTCCTTGTAAATGAGAGACAATGAGGACCACGCACAATGTACATGAGGCAATGGAAGATGTGAGTTGAAACATCCAAAGAACATATGCATCCTTGGAGGATCAATGGGTATACCATCAATCAAAGATGATTGATTTTGATTTAGGAGCAAGTCATAGTTAGATTTTCCCTAATCTAGTTGAAAGATTTAATTTGAAGAGAAGTAAGCACGAGAAATCATGGATGGTTCAACTAGATACTAGGACTAAAAGGAAAGTTAATGAGATTTTTAAAGGTTGTCCAATAGATATGAATAATGTCAACACTATTGCAGATATGAACATCATACTACTTGAATCATATGATGTCCTCAATGGAATGGATTGGTTGGATATGCATCATGTTTTTATAGATTCCATAACAATACTTTTACTTGTCTTGATGAAGAGGGAAAGTAGAGCATAGTAAAAGGAATTCCAAGACCCATTTCTATTAGGGATATTTCATCCTTATAGCTAAATAGATGCTTCAGGAAAGGATGCCAATTGTATGAAACTCATGTAGAAAAGTCGTCTAAGTGTACAAGTCCAAGCCTTGATGACTTTCTAGTGCTACAAGAGTTTGCATAAGTGCTTGAAGAAATACCAGGTTTACCACCAAAAAGAGACATAGATTTCTCCATTGATTTAACGTCTGGAGAGGCACCAGTATCAAAGACTCCATACAGAATGATCACACCGGAATTGAAGGAGTTATAAATGAAATTAGAAGAATTGATAAATAAGGGGTATATACTCCCATGTGTCTCACCTTGGGGAATGCTAGTATTTTTTGTGAAAACAAAGATGGAAATTTGAGGATGTGCATTGATTTTAGACAACTAAACAAAGTCACCATAAGGAATAAATACCCTCTACCTGGAATTTATGATTTATTTGATCAGATAAGAGGAGAAAATATCTTTTCAAAGATAGAATTGAGGTCATGTTACCATTAGGTAAGGATAAAGAATGAAGACATAAGTAAGATTGCTTCCATAACCAACTATGGACATTATGAATTTGTAGTCGTGCCATTTGGACTTACAAATGCACTGGCTAATTTCATGTTCTTAATGAATAATATATTTAGAAACTACCTAGATAAGTTTGTCATCGTGTTCCTGGATGACATTCTTATTTGTTCCAAGACAAAGGAAGAGCATGAACAACACTTGAGGTTGGTACTACAAGTGTTAGGAGAGAATTGATTGTATGCTAATTTAAGCAAGTGTTCTTTTTATTAGAGGCAAATCCATTACTCGGGACATATAATTTCAGAGGAGTGGATAACATTATATCTAGAGAATATTGAAGCTATTAGAGGATGGCCAACAACTAACAACATAACTGAGGTAAGGTCATTCATGGGGCTTCTTGGATACCATAGGAGATTCATAGAGGGATTCTCTAAGATTGCTCATCTTATTACATATTTGCAAAAGAAATGAATTAAATTTGAATGGACACAAAAATGTGAAGAATGTTTCTTGCTATTAAAGAAATTGCTTACGATTGCACCAGTTCTGAAGATTGTTGATCCAAATGAAGATTTTGCGGTATGTACAGATATATGCAAAGAGGGACTTGGTGGAGTCCTTACTTAGAATGGACATGTGATTTGTTATGAGTCCAAAAAACTTAGGGAGCATGAGAGGAATGATGACACACATGACTTGGAGCTTGCTGCCCTAGTGTGTGCATTGAAAATGTGGAGGCATTGCTTAGTGCGAAGAAAATTTGAGTTAAGGACAAACCAAAGTGGTCGGAAATATTTATTTGAAAAAAAATACTTGAAATTCTAGGAAAATAAGATGTCTGGAATTTATGAGTGAGTATGACTTTGATATTAAACATATCAAAGGAAAAGAACATAATGTTGTCAATGCACTTAACAGAAGAGTACATGCAATGCCTGATACAACCATTAGCATGTTCGAATCAGGTTTGAAGAATAGAATTCTAGAAGCTCTTGTTTTAGATGAGCATTATCTACAGACAATGAAGGATTACGATTGGAAATGGTACAACAAAAATATATAGAGCACAAGCTGGAATGAGATGAAATTCTTATGCATCAAAATAAAATGTATGTTCCTAATTATCATGAATTAATGAAGTTAGTATTAAGAGAAATGCATAATGTTGAGTATGTTGGACATCTCAATTACCAAAAGACAATTGTAGTAATAAGAAGCCAATACTTTTGGCCAAGAATGAAAAAGGATGTGGCTTATTACATAGCTAGGTGTAGGGAATGCCAAAGAGTAAAGGTTTAGCATAGACACCTAGCAGGTTGGCTATGGCCATTGCCAATTCCAAAGTGGAAATGGGAAGTGGTAACCATAGATATTATCACTAAGTTTCCCAAGACAAGAAGGAAACATGATTCAATAATGGTAATGGTGGATAAAAAAACAAAGATGCTCACTTTAATATGGTTAAATTAAGTCATCAGGTAGCTAATATAGCATAAATTTAGATGAAAGAGATTGCCAGGTTGCATGGAGTACCTCGGGCAAATGTGTTAGACACAAATCCAAAGTTTACTTGAAAATTTTGGAAGGGATTGTTTAAAGGATTTGGCACAAATATGGATTTTAGCATAGGCTATCAATCACAATCAGATGGGAAAATAGAGAGATCCAGTCAAGTGATTGGAGACATGTTGATAATGTATGTGATCGATATGCCATCCAAGTGGGAATACTACTTGCATTGGTTGAATTTGCCTACAATAATCGGTATCATTGTTCATTAAAAATGAGTTCATTTGAAGCTCTATATGGTAGAAAATGCAATACTCCAGTTGTTGGGGAATGAGCAGGAACACAACATGAAATAGAGAACACACTATTGTAGATGATCGAAGAGGGACAAGAATATTTCAAAGATAAAGGTGTTGTCTAAAGACACCATTACAACACTTAGGCAGAGCACACTGTGATCAAAACATCACAGTGCATGTTGCACATCTTGATCCACATGATCGCCATCATGATAATGACCCAAGGGGTCTACTTTTTATAGTCTCAAGATCTAACCAACTTCCAAAGAATCCAGAAGATCTTGTCCACATGTAATTGTCGGTTGTTAAAATTGAATCCAACTAATTTACTTTGTTGAGTCGACTCAACATGAATCGACCTGAACACATACATGTCCAACTCGTAGTCGATGGTTGGGTTGGTCGATCCACCACCCGAATATCTTCGATTGTTGGTCGACTGTCCAACCGATAGGCATGTTGACTACTCGAACGACAGGTGTAGTGTGCTGGTCGATTGTCTGATCGACTGTATCTAGATATAGAGACCTCTTGATCGACTAAACCCAGGATATGTGTGATTAACCATCAATGCCTGATGTTCCAACACATCCCCATCAACACACAACTTTGGAGTTTCAGGGAGGTGAAATGACATCACTAGAACACCCCCCCATAATTGCAATTTCATGAATCCCAAGCATCATGTAGAGCTTGATAAATCTGGCTTCAGCTAAAGGTTTGGTGAAGATATCAATAACTTGATCTTCTCTTTTGCAATATTCAAGAGAGATAATGTTCCCATGGACCAATTGTCTTAAATAATGAGCATGAAGCTCAACATGCTTCATCTTACTGTGGGAAATAGGATTTTCAACTACCTGTATAACACTCTAGTTATCACAGTAGATTGTAGTCGAGGTTTGAAAATAAAGGCCAAGCTCTCCCAAAAGTTGGCAAATCCAAACTATTTCAGTACTTGCTTTGAACGGTGCCACGATACTCTGCTTCTGTAGTCGACAAGGAGACTAAATTTTGTTTCTTGCATGACCACACCAAAGGTCCAATTCTATAGAGAAACACATAGCCAAAAGTGGACTTCTGATCATCACCATCGTCAACCTAGTCAGAGTCGGTGTAGCCGACTAACGAATCTTAACTTCAACAATACTTGATACCAAATTGAGTGGTACCCTTCAGATATAGAACAATTTGTTTAACTACTTTCCAATGGCTTTCCTTGGGGTCCTGCATGAACCGATAAACCACATTAATAGGAAAGGAAATGTTAGGTCGACTATGAGTAAGACAAATAAGACTACTGACCAATTGTTGATAAAGTGTAGCATCGACTATGGGTTTTTGACGAGTTTTAGTAAGCCAAGGGATTAAACGAAATCAGGAGCTTGAAGCCATGGCGATCAAGTGCTTAACATAAGAGTTGCGGGATAACATTTCAAGGATAAGTGAATAGGGTAGGCGCCTAAGTCCAATCAAGTGATTAATGGCTAGAGACCAAGGGCACGTGGCACAAGTTGTGGCGTGATCAATTGAATATTAGATCAATGGTCGAGAAGTCATTTCACATCATCAACTAGTGCAAGCATTATTATTCCCATCACGATGCGAAGTGATAAACCACCATGGACGTATGACACATTTTGATTGAGACTGCATCATCAAATTTTTTTCGAAAATCACCCAAGCTTCGATGTGATACCGCCTTCGGGAAATGGGGAACAACTATCTCCCCACCCAACACAAGTGGCTCAAAGTTACAGTTGTCGTGTGTGTGTCAACACTTGGTGCATATGTGTCACATCTCTCTTCAGTACTATCACTGCATGTATGGAAGATTCACATCCACATGGATGCACCAAATTATGACAAGTGGCAACATGACCCACATTACAAAAGGACACTTGTAAGAAAATTGTGAAGATATTGGGACAGATGGCCCGACTCCGATGCCACGTAGATCCCTCGCATTTAATTTGATAAAAAAGGGATAAAACGCGCCCAGTGGGCCAAAAGGGGTAACTTGTGTGTCATTGTTAAGAATATTTTACTGGATAAAATAATTGTCGACAAAGAATCCTACTTGAATGCCTGTACATGTACCTAGTACAACAAAACGAGGTATTATTGTGCATACCGACCATTCGCTTTCCGTTTTAAGGATTTTTTTATCCTACATTTTGTTATTATGTTGACCCCATCAAACCCCAGTCCAAGTCAGGTGCCCAAGAAGCCCAATCTCATTGATGACCACCTGGTTGACAAAGAAGGGGACATTTGTGACCCCACTCTGTCATTCCAAGAGCTCTACAAATTGATTCAAAGGGACCAAGTCGATGCTAACAATGGTCACGACTATTTTCACTTATGAGAATTGAACCTTGCCCGAGAAATTGTGCCCCGAACCTACCATTTCCCTGAATTGGTTAATTGGTGCACCATAAATTACCAAGTTCATAAGAAGATTATTGTTTCCACTAACCATTCTAGGGTAATCTGTCATATAAAGATATAATCCATAGCCCAAATGCTTCAATTTCCAGACCCTTCAACGTCAGAAGTCTTAGATGATAATGTTTTGGCCCCAAAGTATCAAGCATTGTTGCAACCCCAAATAGAAATCCTATTGAGAAACATTTTAGCTCACAATGCTCCACTTCCAGTTGGATCACCATCTTATAAGTTTGAGATTTTTCCCAAGATAACCAAACATGCTATTACAATGATATTCCAAATTTTGGGTTATGAGCATAATAAAACAATAGATGAAACTATCTTAGGTTTGATGACTTTCTTGTGTCCCCCAGATGCTGTAATGTATGACAAATTGGATTATTGCCAATTCATGGGAGAAATTATGCACTTTCAATTATCTAATTTCCACAGTGTCAAGACTTTCATATATTAGTCTCAATTGATATATATGATATTATCCAATAATGCATCACATTTTGAGAATTTGGGAATTCAACCACTAAGTGATTCAGTAACTCACAAAGCGGTAATTGATTGGACTCAAGAATTCAGGAGGCAATATCATAAAAAGGGTTTTCTCATCTTTGTAAATAAGTATGTGAGCTTATTTTAATCATTGTTGCATAATACTCCTCCTCTCAAAATGTTCCCAAAATTTAAGAAAATGCTACAGTTGTGCAAGGATACGAGAGTGGGAAGTTGGTTCTGTTTGAGGACCACACAATCATAAGGATATATGGTTGTGAAGAGGAACCCTATAAGCTGCCAACCTTCTTAACTCCCAAAATATTTGCATTGGAGTATATAAGGCAGATACTTCACTCTAACCATACTCACTTTGCACAATACATGAAAACCATTACTTTTAAGTTACCTTAGGAAGTTGGACCCTTCTTGGTGAAATTGAAGACTACATTAGAATTTGTGGAAGAAATGATTCAACAATTACACTTTGAAAAAGGGGAAGAATGGGTTTATAACCCATTCAATGTGATCCCAATAAGAAGGCCTAAATACAAGCATGAACCCAATCCATTTCTAGAGAGCATTTATGGTTTATATGCATGGGAGGAAACTAAGTAAATCTTGGAGAAGCATGCTCAATATCCAACATTTACATCACATAAGGACGTAGTAAAATCAATATTAACCCCCCATCGGTAGGAATCACAAGCATCAAAGAGAACCTTTTCAGAGATATTATCTGAAATGAAGTGGATGACCCTTGGGGATAACAACTGAGTAAGAAGGCTAGAATTGGTGATGAATTAGAAGCACTCGGGGTGGTAGCAAGAATTACTAGCGAAGGTAATATTATACCAGGCCAGGGGATAGAGGACGTTGGTTCAACATCAAGAAAGCCTGTTGTTATAGTGGAATATCTCACCTTTCCATTTTTTCCATCAACATGATCATCACAAACATCCACTACTGCAGGGCCATTTGACAAGTAACCTTTCCTATTTTTTGAATACATGAATATCAGAAGGAAAAATGAGGACATTAAAAAGGAGTTGTACCACCAAGATTTGGGAGAAAACAAGGCTAAATTTTTTTCTTTTTCTTTTTGGTTGTATATTATCGGTAAGGAACATTCAACTTGGCCATACTTGAGCCAAAAGGTCCTACAGTTCATTCCCTTGCTAATTACAAAGCTACTCAAATGAAGATGAAGCTTGGTAATATACACCCAATGGATATGGTTGAGTTACACAAGCAAATCAGTGATATGTTTCATAGATGATTCCTTCAATCTGCTACTACTGTACATAAAATGCAAAACATGGTGATCAAGATTGACAAGTAGCTCAAGCAAGAGAAGTTGGCTACTAAATCCAAGCAGATTTAGGTGGTTGAATTGGAAAAGAAGATTGTTGCTTTGAGTACAGACCCTAAGAATCATGTTGTGGTAGAGTATTTGATCAATAAAAGAGAATGAAATAGAGGTACTTAAGAAGAATCTGAATGTATTAAGAAAAGAATGAAGCGAGACGGAATCCCACTGCGGCTAGGGCCTAAACCCTAGCCGCCCTCGAGCAGGTTTTCGAATGCAGGGGTGCGGATCCTCGTCTACAGCAGCCGACCAGGGATATTCAGAGCCGAGGATTGGTGTTTCAGCGCAGGGTCTGGTGTTACAGCGCAGGTGTTACAGCGCAGGGTCCAGTGCGCTCGGCTAGGGTCAACACGCATCACCAGGGGGCGAGGAATTTTGACGGGAGCAGTCGACCAGGGTTCCATTTGTTTGCAGGGGCAAGGATATGTGACGGGAGCAGCCGATCGGGGTTCCACGCACACAGAGGCACGAGTTAGCATTCCTGAGTGGCCTGAGTGCGCCAACGACTTTGCATGCGTAAACGCTGCGACTTGGTGCTGGAGGACGACGACCATGGCCTCAGATTCGAATGCCAAGAGAGGAAATGACCGGTTGGAAGCATTCAAGGCACTAGTTCGCTCGGCAAGACCCAAAACCAAGCCTTCTTCCTCGCCTAAGTTTGTTAAGAAGATGGAGGAGATCCCTTCGCTGGAGCTATCTCCAGAGGAGCCTTGCAATCTTGCTCTCCTTTTTGCAAAAACGGCCCTCATCGGAAAGTTTACGGGGTTATGGCCTAGCCCCAAAACGGTGGAGGCA
>ML798489.1:131353-144285 GCA_009831015.1 Picea engelmannii | reverse complement strand
ATAAAGAGCAGAGAAGTACTCTTGGTACAAATTAATGCTAGCAAAGATGAAGCATAAAATGAATTAGCTCGTTTAAAGGTAAAGGTGACATGCAAGTCAACCATGAAAGGAGCCAAACATATTTTTTGGGATAACATAGCCACTACCATATTCAAGAACTGGTCCTATTTTTCTCTAGTACAATATGGGATTGATTTAGTCACTACTACCTTTGTTGATATTAAGAAAACATCTAGTGAACTAGAGAATAAACCAGAGATGGCCAGTGACATAATAAAGTTCTTAAATGGTAGAACAAAGCAAGAGTTAAAGGAATTGAATTTTACTGATAGGACAAGCATTGCCATGGATGCTAAAATAGTCCTCATAAAGAAAATGCTATTACAGAATGCAAAGAATAAATATCATCAACTTGTGTGGGAAATTGGTTCGTTTAAGAAGATTTTTAATGATGTTATAAAGCATGGGCTACCAGCTTTTTGGGATGGCAATGGAGACTTGTATACAAAAAGTAATTATCAGAAGTTGTTAGATGTAAGGAGGAGCAATGATGACAAATTTGACAGGTTGGAAGGTACTCCGAAGGGACAAGATGTAATAGATCTATTGGCAAAGATTTTGAACAACTGGACAATCTAAAGATGATCTTCAGAAATCTACCTCAACCATCATATGAGAAATATACTAATCTAGATGAGGTAGTGAGAACCCTAAATGATAAGAAGTATCCAATGGGAAAAGTGTGGCATCATGTGTGTGAGTTCACTAAATTACGTTTTCCAAGACAAGGAAAACCATGTAGCTCTCGATCATCCCAACAGGGGTAAAATTGTACAATTTTACTATGTAAATAAAATTACTAAGTAAAAACACTTCAAGAAACAAGAAGTGGTTTCAAGAATAAGAAGTGGTTACAAGAACAACAAAGCAAAAAGCAGTTTCAAGAAATCCTTTTTGTACAAGAGAGCAACTATAAACGACAAGCGAGGCAGATCTGGAAAGGGTCAACATTTTGGGGATTATAGTGTAACTTGTTCTTAGAATTTTCCATACCAACATAACTCACACGAAAGAAATAAAATTATGAGAAGAGGGATGAGAACTTGTATATATTCATTGACCATGAATGTATAAGTTTGTAACACTTTATTGTATTCCATTGTTATTTTCCATTGTAAATCCACACATATTCTTCTGACATTGTATATCTGATTTTATTATTAATGAAAGCCTCAAACAACCTATTTGCATCATATCCATTGTAAATGTATGGTGTAGCATCCCCAGCCCCAAGCTCGACCATGCCACACAAAATTCCAACTCTCTGATACCGTTTAATTAATAAAAATGCTCTGCATATGAACACAATTATGCAGTATAATAACAAATATAAACATGCATAATTACATAAGAAAAATCCATAATAAAAATACATATGTATTCACATAGTAATTATAACAAACACATAGAAGACACATATATTTTCTGTAAATCACCAACTACGTGTAGAACTTAGATGTTCCTCCTATCCATATCCTCTACTACTAAAAAACTCTCAGCAACAGAGTCACCCTCTAGTTGAGGCTAAAACTCCACCAGGGAAGGCTTCCTAAGCCAGACTAAGATCTAACGTATAGCTAAATTAATCTCAGATCAAGGTTCAAACTTCAACAACTAGCCTACAACCTCTCATTTCCCGTAGCCCGCCCCACCCCAAGAAGTGTATCCCTTCTCTGCTCAACAATCCTTTGGCTGCCCCACTTCCCTTTCGAGTCTCCAACAACATGTCATACAGAAAGTATTAGAGATTTGTAGCTACTTCCTAACACATAAGGAAAACAATTCCCAACAGTTCTCTCACCTAGAGAGAATGTTGATAGGCCCGACAACTTGCTTCATCAGTATGCACACATGCCTGAAAACCTTCTTCTTCAACTCAAACTACCCAGGTTTACTGGTTACAATCATCTCCAATGATTCCCAACTACAAGTACATAATTTAGGGTAAAAATATATCCCATAAATTAAACTTTAGGAAATATTATTATAATATTCCCTTGGCTTAGCCCCTCTTCCTAGACTCTTAGCTCCCTTTCCCTCTAGTGTGGAGTTCTATCCCCCCATACTTTGTTTGTCTGATTGTTCTATAGGAGTCATGTATTTTTATTAATAATCCGAGTGTGATTACATATTACAATGATAGGCTTGCTGAGATTTTAGCCTCTGTCTCTCCAGCCTAATAACCACATATGAACTTTGGCCTCAAAACACATATAAAAAGGAACTATGACCCAAAATATTCTGGTTCACCATCCTATATGTACATTTACAATTGGGGTTTGGCCTAGGGGTATTACATTCCCCTCCCCCTTATTTATGCAATGTCCTTAGTGCATTATATACACATGTAGAATTCAAAAATTTTCAAATATATTAAAAAATATGTGGGTACTCGTCCCGCATGGAATCTTCATGCTCCCAAGTTGCATCTTTAGGATCGTAACAAATCCATTGGACCTTTACCAACCCTATTGCTCAATTCTAGAGCAACTTGACTTTCTGATCCAATATGCACATCGACTGAACTCAGAAGTCTCCCTCTTGCTCCACCTGAATCACATTCCAATCAATTACATGATTAACAGTAGGTGCATACTTTTTAATCAAAGACACATGGAATACATTATGAATGCACATGGATGCAGGTAATGCAAACATGTATGCAACATGACCAATTCTCTCCAGGATTTCAAAGCATCCACAATATCTTGCTGCAAGTTTGAATAGTTTCCCAACTTCAGGGAACTTCTCTTGGCCTTCACTTTTAAGAACACATGGTCACCCACTTTGAATTCTCTGTGAGTTCTACCCTTATCTACATAAATTTTTTGCCTATCTTGTGCAACCTTTAAATTTTTCTTTATTTTCACCATCTCTTCTTCCATTTCCCTGAGAAATTCTGGCCCAACCATTGCTATGTCTCCTTTGTTGTCCCAGTTCATTGACGTATTGCACTTTCTACCATATAATGCTTCAAATGGGATCATCTTTAAAGATGTCTGATACCCGTTATTATAAGCAAACTCAACTACGTGTAGATAATCTTCTCATTTTGATGGTTTATCCATCACATACATCCTTAACATATTCTCAATCACCTAATTGACCCTCTCTATTTTCCCATGTGATTCTGGATGATATGTTGTGCTAAAATTTAGATTTGTCCTAAATCCTTTAAATGATCCTTCCGATAAATTTGATGTAAATTTGGGATCTCTGTCAGAAACAATTTCCTTAGGTACACCATGTAGCTTGGAATTTTTCCTCATATAAATATCTGCAATGTTAGCTGCCTTGTGAGTTAGCTTCACTGGAACAAAATGAGTAGCTTTGGTCATCTTATCCACCACCACCATGATAGAATCATGTTGCTTCACTGTTCTGGGTAGCTTGGTGATGAAATCAATTGTCACCACTTCCCATTTCCACTCAGGAATGAGTAATGGTTGTAACAAACCAGCTGGATGTTTGTGCTCAACCTTAACCTTCTGACATTCTAGACATCTGGAAATATATTCAGTCACCTCTTTCTTCATACCTAGCCAAAAATATTGGCTCTTCACAATTGCAATTGTTTTCTGGTAACCTGGATGCCCAACATAAGGCAGATTATGCATCTCTCTCAACACCATATTTTTCATCTCCTGATAATTAGGTACGTATGCTCTGCCTTTGTACATGAGGATTCCATCCTCCCTTAGCTCATAATCTTTAATTTTTTGTTGATTATTACCTTGTTGTAATTTTTCCTTTGTTTCCATATAATGTTGATCTGAATTTACAACTTCCAAAACTCTGCCTTTCAAATCAGATTTGTACATGCTAATGGTTGTAGCATGCATCTCATGCACCCTCCTGCTGAGTGCATTAGCTACCTTGTTCTCCTTTCCTTTGATATGCTTTATCTTAAAGTCATATTCACTAAGGAATTCCAACTATCTACTTTGTCTTGCATTCAAAGTGGGCAGCCCAAACAAATATTTCAGACCACTATGGTCTATCCCGAGTTCAAATATTCTTCCCATGAGATAGTGCCTCCACATATTGAAGGCATGGAATATGGCTACTTATTCTAAATCATGAGTGGCATAATGTCTCTCACGATCTTTCAACTCCTTGATTTATAGCATATCACATGTCCATTCTGACTAAGGAATACACAAAACCCTTCTTTGCATGCATTGATGCACACAATAAAGTCTTCATTTGTATCAACAATCCTTAGTACTGGTGCACTTGTCAATAAGTTCTTTAAGTGTTGAAAAATCCTTTCACAATCAGAGGTCCATTCAAATCTCACACCCTTCTTTTGCAAGGAAGTGATTGGATTTGAAATCTTTGAAAAACCTTCAATAAATCTTCTATAGTACCTTGCAAGCCCCATGAATGATCTCACCTCTGAGACATTCCTTGGTACTGGCCATTCTTCAATGGATGTTATCTTATCAAGGTCCACTACTATCTCTTCCTTTGAAATGATATGGCCCAAGTACTGTATCTGCCTCTGATAAAATGAGCACTTGCTCAACTTTGCATACAATTGATGCTCCCTCAACACTTGTAGCACTATCCTCAAGTGCTGCTCATGGCCTTCTTCAAACTTGGAGTAGATAAGTATGTCATCCAAGAAGACAATGACAAACTTATCCAAGTAATTTTTGAAAATACCATTCATCAAACACATGAAGATAGCTGGTTCATTTGACAACCCAAATAGTACCACTGTGAACTCATAATGGCCATACCTTGTTTTGAAATATGTCTTGCTAATATATTCTTCTTTAACTCTCACCTGATGATATCCTGACCTGAGGTCAATATTGGAGAATATCCTTGCATCTTTTAGCTGATAAAAAAGGTGATCTATCCTTGGCAAAGGATAGTTGTTCTTCACAGTCAACTTATTCACAAATAACACTAGGGCACCCTAAGGAGACACACTTGGGCATATATACCCCTTCTTCAAAATCTCTTCAAGTTGCACTTGCAATTCCTTCAATTCTGGTGTACTCATCCTACAAGGAGTCTTGGACATTGGGGATGCCCTAGGCATCAAATTAATAGAGAAATAAATACATCTTTTCAGTGGAAACCTAAGTATCTCTCTAAATACATCCTCAAATTCCTTTAGGACTGCATAGTCTTCAATGATTGGCACTTTATATTTAGGTGTCTCTTCCATATGTGTTGCAAATTTTTGGCATCCTTTCCTGAAGCTTTTCTTCAGCTGCAAGGTTAAAAATTCTCTAATAGTTACTGCTCTAGGAATACTTTGAACTATTCTCAAGTTCCCTTCCTCATCCAAGCAAGTAAACACCTTGTTATAACAATTTAGGGCAACATGATGCTTGTCCAACCAATCCATACCAATTAGGAAATCATATGAACCCAATGGTATGATACTCAAATCTACCTTTGTGCTCAGTCCATTCATGTCCATGGGACATTCCTTAACCAACTCATTGATTCTTCTTTTAGCTCTCGTGGCTAGCTTAACCAACCAATATTTCCCAAGTTTGCTTCTTGGTAAATGAAATCTTTCCACCAACTTAGGATCTATACTATGACTAGCTCCTGAATCAATTAAAATAGTGATAGGTTGACCATTGATCTTGCCTTCCACTTCAATCATGTGAGTTTGAAATTCAGCTTGCTTGTTGTCCAGGGATTCATAGATCCTTGGCATGCTTTTGCCCATGTCCTCTAGTATATCAACCGGTTGTATATTGTGAATGAACTTCACTCTTTCCCCTTAATGAGGGAAATATCTGTACATGTTCTCTTCTTCACAACCCTAACATTTTTTTTTGAACAAAAGCTGGTGGATTTTTATTCATTAAAAAGGCATGGTCGAAACCACTAAGTACAAAAAGAGAGTCTTAATCCATAAAAAAATTCCAATTGTACTAGAGCTTCAAACCACCATAATTTTGTTCTTCTACTATTACTTAACCATATTCTAACACTACTGCTATGCCTAATAGTATAAAATCGATAATAAGTACCGCAAATACATATTATTAAACAAAACATACTCAAGGATTTGAATCATGGTTCATATCACTGCCATTTCCATGCTTGTCACAGTCCTGTCCAGGTTGTTCATAGTCCTCCAAATATGCCACTGGATCATTTAAGTCCACAATTGGAGCTAAAATCGACGCTACCTCACCACCCATATTCCTTCCAAGAAGAGAGTTCCCTTGATCCTCGTCCCTCTGAGCCAACTAGAACTGCAAAGCTTCAATTTGACTTCTCAGAACATCAACCTCATCCTGAAGTTGACCTACCAATACCTTGTGCTGAACTAGGGTATCCAGAACAAATGAAACGGTTGAACTGAGGGCGTTGACCTGAATAATCAATCTATGCCTTTCCTCAAATTAATTCTCAACCATGTTTTCATCCTCCTATAAATCATTGTCCTGAGAATCCATAATAACCTAATTTCCCAAGATGGCTAACAAATGAGCACGAGGAGGGATGTGAAGTGAAATAACGAACCTCCCTGAACCAATGACATAGAACATCCAAAGGAAGCCTCTGACTATAGGAAGAAACACACTCGACGAATTGCAACCCCTACAATTAAACAATAGAGAGGAAACGACGAGAGTGCAATATTCAATTACCCACTTTAATACTATGAAGCCCACTAAGGAATCCACAAAAGAATTATTGATAAACAAGACCAAATCATTTTCACTACGCACCAGAAAATCCTCCAAACCATCCACCAAAATTTTAAGAAATAATACACCCCCAAGACCTCCTCAACACCATCAATAGTCAAGAGATCAATCCCAAGATGGAGAATTTGTGTGTTGCGTACCCAAATTTTCTTGAGATGATATTTTCCCACGATATTGCCATGTGAAACCTTAATGTGGTTGACTACATTGCCCAAATTTACCATCCGCTGCGGTACTTTCTGTTTAGCACCTTTACCTGCCATAATGACTTCACATCCCTCCTGGAGCAGATGCATTGAACTGGTAACGAATATCAATAGTAAAAAATGAGAGATAAGTGACCAAGCGACCAAAAAATTTGGTCACCACAATTTTTTCAAGGGATAAATGATCAAAATTGATAAATTTTAAGTGAGCTAACTAAAAAAGACCAAGATAAATGATCACTTTGGTCACGGGATAAGAACTAAACTAAAAAAGGCCAAGATAAATGACCAAATTTGATCACGGGATATAACTAGACTAAAAATGACCACATAACAATTGATCATTTTTAGTTGTGTCACTCCGACAATGGAAAATTACAATTTTGACAATGAATTTGTACAATTTAGTAAATTCTAACACTGCAGATGGATTTAGAGACCTAGGGGTCTCTGAATCCATCCACAATGTTAGAATTTAGTAAATTGTAGACTCCCTTGTGTGTCATAGCTTAGCAATTGACACCAAATTAGCTATCATGATGATGTCCTAGCGAGGTTATTATATGGCTTATATATCAAATATATCATCTTGAAAATTCCCTTAGAAATCAATTACTTTGAACTAGATCCAACCATGGGAAACTACTCCATATAGTCAATTATTAGACTTTATGTTGCACATTGAGAGATTTAATTTGGGGGCTAAGGCAATTGACACCAAATAGACATGTAGATGAGGCTTTGTAGTTCTTTCGAAATATGCCTGAACGACATGCGGTTTCATGGAATACCATGATTGCAGCTTATGCCAAGGATGGACCTTTTGAGGTGTCCTTGACACTGTATCATGAAATGAAACTAGTAGGTATCCAACCCAACCATTTCACCTTTGTGAGCTGTTAGCATATATATATATTTTTTATAAATTTTGATAAAAATTACAATTATACACAATTTATCTTTGCAGAGAAATTATGCTCTTGGGATATGCAAGGTTATGAAAAGTTTTGTCCAAAAAATATTGGGTTCATTGGCCCAATCTCCAATTTCAAATCATGCTATATCTAACCATCAAGGAACATATCACAAGAAGTTTAATACATGATCCCTAATGAGCAGGATCCCACACCAAGGCATGGGAGACGATCATAGTGTTTGCACAATGCGTCAAAAGGTGTTGTGTGCAACGATACATATAAACACCGTAAATTTTTTCCACTCAATCAATGTGGGATTTATCCCATAACCCTAAAACAAAACAACGCATTGTTACAAGACATGTGTCTAAATCTCCAGTGCCTGATTGAAATCAATGGTGTTTAAGGTTAAAAAAGATGAACGAATGACATTTTATTTCACTGGTTAAATTTACTCAAGGATTTAATACTTTGAGGTGGGAACGAAATTAAAACCACTATGCTATGTGTCTTCAGATGATTGATTCCGTTGTTTTGAGTGGTGTGGATTGAAACGATTGTTTTCCAGCGCTGAAATTCAGTTTTGTTATATAAGGTTTTCATGTTTTGAGAAGCGCTGCCAAATTGAAAGTCAGTGAAATGTGCATAACATTTTATAAAGAGCGCTGCCATATTAAAATTTCCCCTTTAGTCATTGTAGCGCACCTTTTCTGGCTACCAAGGTTTAAACGCTATTAAAAGAAGACTATAACACCACTTTGCACATAACTCATACAGGTATAATAAATCCCATGCATTTAAACAAATAAACACATTCTACACAGAGTATTCATATGAGTTACTGCCATAATTAACAATCAATAGCATTTCATACTAATTCATATACACAGCGGAAATCATGATAACATAAGCAGTAGAGTCATGCAAAACATGATTAAACATAATCAAATACTTATCTTTTAACAGTGGTAGAATCCACCAACCAAGTGCAGGTCTTCCACGAACCTCCCAGCTTTAGACCACACTGCTCATCAGCTCAACAGTGGGTCACCCCCGAGCTGGGACTAAGCTCCACCCCAAGACAAGGAATCCTAGGCTAGGCCGAGGTTACAGAGAAAACAACACACAACCACAAGGAAGGGATTCTCTCCTATGAACCTCCCACACTCACTACCCACAGACCCTCATTCCCCACATGCCTGTTCCACCCCAGGAGTATACACCTTCTCTGTCACCTGGACAGTCCTTCGGCTGCTAATCTCCCTTGCATTGGGTTACAGGAATAGGCCGGACCAGAAGTCTCCGAGCTCTATGGCAGCTACAAGGTCCCTTCAAGGAGTTCTCTCCTTCCTCTGCGCACTCTCTCACCTGGAGGGAGTCGCTCACAGGTCCAACAACCTATTCTTCCAACTTCAACTACCTCTCTCACCTGGAGAGAGTGTTGTACAAACTGGCCAACAAGCCACACAGGATCAAACACTACACGTCCACCACAATCCACGGGAATCCAGACACGAACACCCCAGGGCAGCTCCAGACAGGTGCAACAGTATCACCAGGCTTAGCAGGGACGAGACACTTCCGTTTTCTCAATTTGGCAACACGGAATAGACTCACACTCTGGAATCACAGGGATGCATGAAAGTTCTTTGCCGAAGTCGGGTTCGTAGTACTATCCAGCGCTCCGTACCCGTTCCGACAATCGGGTAGCATGGGGAAAGAACCCTTCTCACGGCTCATCCTGGCCATTTTATTCGCATGCGTCAGGGTTGACACTTGTCACCCATGAAACTACATGCGTTCCACCAGCACACATCTCCCTTGCATGTTCTCCCCTTGCCAGAAACTTAGGGTAAAACATAAAATGCACATGTCTTTTGGGATAATATTAAAATATTATTCCCAGGCTTAAGCCCCATAGGCTCAACACTTAGCCCCTTTTCCCACCTTCCAACCCCTAATTCCTTGCCCACTCTATGGATGCTTAGTCCCCCTTCACTCATTCATCGTGGTCGGTCTGCACATGGCGGTGTTTATATTTTATTAATTGTTCTGCGTGATTACATATACAACAGCAGGCTCCTGGCCTTCAACACTCATGCTCCCTGGCCTAACAAACACATAAGCCTCCAGCTTATAAAAACTTGGCTCACCAGCCTATAAAACATAATTACAATTCTTTTCGGAACATGGTTTACAACGGGGCTCGGCCTTGGGGACACTACAGTCATGATTTTCCCGGTCAATCATTTTTCTAATCATTGTTCTTACTTAAACGTTTCATTTAAGAAATGATTGCCAGTAATGCGGGTTGAGCTTTCATAAGTCATTTTCATCTTCTTGCGGGGGTTATCAAAATTGGAAAAGATTTCGCTCAATTGTTCCAGATTTTATTGAGTTCGCTCACAGTCATGGGGAAAAGTGGGCATTTGTGTCGAAAGGAGCTAGAGGATCCAAAATCTTATTTAGTGCAATTATGAGTTTTTTGATCAATTTACAAATGTTGGTTGGGCAACCTTCTGTTACAGGTTTGAGGGCTCCAATTATGAGGTGGCGAGGGTTTTTTCCGAGGTATTTAATGGTAAAATTGTTACCATTGTAGACAATTATTTTTCAGTTATGGAGGAAATCATCACAAAGGCAACATGGTTTCCAATCGAAGGTGAAAGGTGGTTCAAGAACCGAACCCTAATAGGAATCGTTATCAATTTTTTTCTAAAGGATGAGCACAGGGGTGAGGATTAGAGGCAGAACGTTTGGAGTTCCTGGTTGAAACCCTCATGGATTAAAGCCTTGAAGGTCATTCAAATGTATTTTACGTGTGAAGGGAGATATCACAGAATCTGCATGTATCATTTCAGATTTCTTGCTCATCTGGCTGGCCAGGTTAGGATGAATATGCCTCATTTTCTTTTAAAAAGTCTATCTAAAATGTCAACAAAGGTAAGGAAAAGACCAAAAACTCTACCCCATTGCATTTTTCACAGAGGATTGATTAAGATGTTGACTGTGAATCATTTGAAGAAATTAAGTAGAACTTGTGAACATTTTTTTTATTTTGGGGTGGTTTTGCCAAAGAGCACGCTACTAAAACCAAGTCCAAGAAGACTAAAATTCAAGGTAAAGGCGATGCCTCTAGTTCTTTATTGACTAGAAGTATGAAAAGGGGTTCCTTGGAGATAAAAGAGGAGACTTCTAAACCCTCACATATTGTGGAAATAATTTATACTAGGAAAATACGACGGGCTATGGAGAAAGAACCACCCGTGAATACTCAAAAAAAAAGACTATTGATATTCCATTCTATAGAAAACAAAGCCCACTAGGTAAATTCAACGAGGAACCCAAAGAAGAAACACAAGGTCATGGTGAAACACCCCTTCCATTTGTATATAAACATGTGTCCTTCGAAGTCAACAAACCAGAAAGCTCAAAGGACAAAGGAAAATCATCAAAATTTGTAAAGCAGGAGAAGAGAAAGCATGTTGCACGAACTATAATGTATGGGACAAGAAAACCTCATACAAGACATGTCAACAAGCTGAGATTAAATGCGAAACTTAGATTGAATCCTTCTCTTAAAGATCTGGTCATAAATATAGATGAACACATACATGAAGATGAAGAAAAAACACAGGTTAGCAGAAGCAAAGTCACAAAACGACAAAAGAAGGAAAAACAGAGTATGTTCAAGGACAGAGTTGCAGAAAGAAAGGAAAAAAGGGCTGAGAAGAATAGGAAAGTAAGACAAAGTGCTCATAATAACATTGATGTAAGAGCAGATAAAAAAAATATAAAGTGTTGCCAAATGAAATGGCAGTGCAACAAACCAAAATTTTGTTCAACGAAGCTAGCTCCAAGTGCTTGATACTTTTCTTTTGGGATTTTGTTGACTATTTCTGGAATCTTATCTTTTACAGCGGATTGATCATCATCGGAAATATAATGAGAAAGGGGCTGGCAGATTTTGAACCTGATTCTGGGCTATAAATAAGGATGCAGTTGGCAGATTTATTCCAGAATATCAGCTAAGCAAATCCGAGGATCATATCTTTTGCAGGTAAGAAGATTATTCGACATCTATAGACCCAAGATAAATTTGGCAACACAAGGAATTAGTGTTCTTGTTTAAAGTATATTGTAGGCTATAGCCTAGAAAGAAGATAGATGCATATATTTTAATATCATTTTGATATTTGTAATTAAAACATTCTAGAAATTTTGGATCTCAGAATGATGTAAAGTTTCTATATAATTTAGAAAAAAAAGAAAGAAAGGAGGTTTTGAGAAGGAGGACTATTGTATGTGTAATTCTTTCTTTGAGATTAATAGAAGTTATCAATACAAAAGTACATGATTTCTTACCAGAGATTCATGTCCCAATATTTCATGGTTTGTAGTCTCTTTTGTGCATCTTTATCTATCTGAGTTTTCCAGTTATACATGATTTATTCAATATTTGATTAAATAATTTGTTCCATATTTCATTTTGATTAATGCTTTGAGTTCTAAGTAATCAAATACTTTCACCTATTCCTCTTAAATTAACACAAAATTCATTAAATTTATTGCTCCGTGTTTAGGTTGTAGTTAGTTTTGTTAGTGATAAAATATTTCAGCACATTGTAACATCCTGTTATCGTGCAAATCTTCACCAACAAAGCTGCCCAATAATTATAGGTGATTTAGCCCTGTCACTTCTAGATGCCTCTCCGTTCATATTGGTGCTTTTCCAGTCTCAGCAGGGTGTACCTAGGGGGTTGTACTAAGCACATCATAGGTACCCCTGGTACAGATACCCTACAGTCTGAATCTAAGTCACCTGACACGGGGACACGGGACACGAAGGACACGGAAATACGAGTATCCGACACGGGCACGACGACCCCCGGAAATAGGACACGGAGGACACGTTATATATATATATTAAAATATATTTTAATATATATAATTTATATATCAAAATTTAAATTATGAATTACACATGCAAAAATGAAATAATTAAACTGTAAACAGTTACATGATGATGATACAAATTCAATCATACAACTAGTACT
>ML798489.1:110322-131019 GCA_009831015.1 Picea engelmannii | reverse complement strand
TGCTGAATTTTGAATGGGACCTAAAATTCTACTTTCTCCATATGAAGTCCAATGAGGTTGGAACCACTCTCAAACATCTTGAAACAATTAATGGTAATGTTAAAAATTTAAGTAAAAGGATGAAAATGAAAGATAAAGGAGAACATCCTTTTACTTTAAGGATTTAATATTACCATTAACTATTAGGGCGGGTAAAATGGAGGGGGTGGGGACCTCTTTAAATAGAATTAGTAAGGCAAAATAATCCTTGGTTGCACAATGAAACACCTCACAGCTGCAACTTGCATGAGAAAACATGAGCCAGGGTCCTTTTCTGAGCAGGACACGTGTCCTATTTTGAAGACACGCGACGCGTGTCCTGTGAACATGACACGTTCTAAATGAGTATCCGACACGTGTCCTACCGTTTGGTGTTCGACACGTAGGATTTGCGACACGAGGGGGGGTTTGGACGTGTCAAGTGACTTAGGTCTGAATGCAAGAACCCTGGTAAGAATACTAACAATAAGATGTAGCCATCCTTTGTTATGCCCTAAATAGTGTCTCATTACCCCTTAATTGGGGCATATTACATTAGTAATGTTATTTTATTTATGTCGGCTTGAGTCCATTAGTTGTAATTGTACTTCCTAGTCTCCTATATATACCAAGGAGACATTTTCATTTGGAATCATCTTGTATTTGGACATTTATGTGGGGTATAATGAGGTTGCCCCCTTGAAGAGGCTTATTATCTGAAATTCTCTCTCTTTTCAAGGCGTTGAATACTTATTCTAAGGTTTTTCTACGCTATATTGATATTTGGTTCTTAACATCCTTGCCTAGTGCCAATGAAGTTGTGAGTATACTTATGTTGTAAGTCATTATTTTGGCAGTTATCTTCATAAACATTCCTCTAGTGATCTTGTTTTTGACATGGACCTGATTCTAGCGCATGAGTTAACATCTATTCTATTATAAACAGATGAACATGTCTCCCTTCAGCCATGTAAACTGATAAAAAATGTCCTCAACTTTTAGGTGTACTTTGGTATGTTGTTTGTGAACAATTTATAAGGCTTTTCCATGATGATTGTCAGCGGATGTGTTATGGAAAAATTACAAGATTTTTCAAGAAAAAACAAATTATATAGCTTGAGGCTCTCGTGACTAAAATGTGTCAATCATAAATGTTTCAGTATGTGAAAAAGCCACGTTGGTTGCATATCACTGCTCCATGTTCCATTTCATTTATTACTGTGAGATGTTTTACAAGTTTCTAGGCATGGTGAAGGGAATATCTATGAATATTAAAGTATTTTTTTCAAGTCAAGCACTCACATTGAGCAAGCAGAGAGACCATAAATTAACATTCTTCACTTCCCACGTATGTTATAACAGATGATCTTGAGCCAAAAAAAGAAATGCAGTGTAGAATCTGGATTATGGATGAAGTTTCTTTCAATTATGATGTACCAATAAATGAACTGAAACCGCTCCAGGCTTGAAGAAGGCTCCAATTTCCAGAAAACCGTTGTGTTTCTTCCAAGCCCCAATCAAAATCTTCAGAATTTTTTCTAGTTTATTTCTTAATGAGGTTTCCATCCATCAATAGTATTTCTATTTAGATTTTGTATGAGTTTGAATGCATTGTGGCCTATGGAAATTTTCTAGAAAAGAAACATGATCAATATTTCTTGTGCCTTCTAAAATGACACTAGTAAGCGGTATACAAATATGGTTGGTAATTAAGAGTCAAGACCTAGTTGATCTCTTACCACATTTGCAAAATAGGATCTCTCCATTTAACATCTTATGCCAACATTTAAGCTAATCTCTGGAAAGGACAATATTTCCATGTTGAACCTCATTGAAACTACATTATTGTTTTTATTTGTTTCTCAGATATATTAAAATTTTGTTTTAAATTGTAAAAACGTAGAAATATTAATAGCATAATTATGGGAGTCACTGCACACCTTTTTTTTTTGAGTGACGAGTAGATTTTATATTAGGAATCAGAACGACTAAAGCATACAATTTTGTAATACAAAATTTTGTGGCAGTTTGGGCATGACCAAGTTTCCAAAAAATGGGTTTTACCTGCCAAAACAAAAAGTGTCCCATCTTTCCCAATTCTTCTATTGAAGGTGTTGCAGGTATACTTCCTTACAAAATGCAGCGGTAAAAACAGACTACAATAAAACATACTCGATTCAAAGAAGAAATTTAGAAAAAGTCATGTCCTTGACGGGCTTCAATTTGCATGTCCACCTGGAACTTCAGTCCCACATTTTCTAAGTGCACTGTTTCGACAGTGAGATTTGTGGCTACGTGGCTAGATTAGGTAGATGCTTCTATCAACTCCAAGTGTTGGGTGCACCGAATTCCCAGTGTTGAGCCTAACGAATTGACCATTTCTATCTATTTCATAAACCTTTTTACCATCCTTTTGTTACCTCTACACTTATCATTTTGTGCATATTTTGACTCAGACATTGAGTTAAACAAGTATATAGAGGTCTGTGGTTTGTCTTTGACTATTCTCTTGTTTTGAATGAGTTTTTAGAGTTTATTAATGTGAAATATCATTGATGATTCATCTCATTGGTATGTTAATGTCCCTTATTTCCTCTTTCATTCACTGCAATTAATGAGTAATAAAGCTAAAGGAAATCCTAGGCCAGAGAATAGTGTCACAAATCATGGCCTTATTAAACTAATTGTGATGGAAGCCTTAATGAACACCAAATGGATTTGGATAACCCTCATAGAGGGTATCGATGAAGAACTGGAAGAGACAAAAAATGTAGATGTAGAAATTAAAAATATAGAGCACAATGATTGTATAAAGAGATCTAGGCAAAGAAAGGTAGATCTACCCCGGGGAATTGTGTGAGACTGCTGACAACTTCTTGAGGATGCTAAATCATCTGTGTATTTTTTGTTTATCATTAATAATCTTCCATTCTCTGCTTTTTCTACATTTGTTTTTTGAGTTATGTTGGTGTACATGGCTTACCCTTGGTGAACATAATTGTCTGCATAAATCTATTGGTTAGAAACTTGGAACATATCATTCTACACTATACATTATTACTCAAAACACATGAATTAGTGAAGCTTGGTTATTTATTTTCTTTTTTGAGATGACCAAATGCTTATTTTATCTTCTTATTATTTGCATTACAGATAATTGAATGTAGATGTATGCTGAAGTGGACATATGCATATGGATATTATATTCCAGAACATGAGCATGCTAAAAGACAATTCTTTGAGTACTTGCAGGGTAAGCTTCTTATTTCAGCTGTATCTAGTACTAGTGTAGTAATTCTTTGCTGAGCGTACTGTCTATGTAATGTATTTTGTATGTTTTCAGTTTTTTCTTCTCAAATCTTCAGTCTACATATGAAAACCATTGTAACTGAAAACCTTACTTTGACAAGGAGAGTAAGGTGCATAAGGCTTTAGGAAATCTTGTATGATCATCATGGATGAACACACATGTCTCCATCCCAGAACCAATTGAATACAACATTCAAATTATGTTTGGATTTGATATTCTTCTTTTATTGCTGTCCTATTTATGTTTTTATAAATGCTGTAATTTGCCTTTACTAATTCAGTGTTTTGACTTATGATGTGAAGGAGCTCATGGATTGGGAGCACATGAGTGTGAACATTGGAAAAGTGCATGCTTGTGGGAATGATGCACATGTCACTATGCTTCTTGGAGCTACCATAATTCTTCATAAACACAAAGATAAACTCCAGGTGCTTTTCAGGCCTGTATGTTTTGTCAGACAGTTGGCTTAGGTTGATGGATAGTTGGTATGGATTGTTGGTTGTCATTGATGTCAACCACTGGAGAGTGATATTGTATATTGATGTCAATCCTTGGAGAAAGTTCGATAGCGAATTTCGGTAGCACAAAGGTTTGGGTAATGGACCCAAGGTTGTTTCACGTATAATGGTATGGGTTTTAATATATTTGAAGGTAAGACTATTCTATATGGATAGTACATGTCATTCCATTTCTGGTGGTATGTAGAACGTCACATAACTCCTCATGGTTAGGGTTAGAGAGTTATGGCCATGAGAAGTTGAAGAACCCAGGTTTGGGTAATGGACCCACGTTTGTTTGATGGATAATGGTATGAGTTTTGATATATTTGTAGGTAAGACTATTCTATATGGATAGTACATGTCATGCCATTTTTGGTGGTATGTGGAACGTCACATAACTCCTCACGGTTTGAGAGTTATGGCCTTACAAAGTTGGAGGACCCTCATATGTTGGCTTGAAGCTCCAAAAGGTCAAAGAAGTCAAAGAGCTTGCAAAGAAGAAATTATTATTTAAATGATAAAGTAAAGTGACAAAGTCAAGAAGGATTATTTAAATAATAAAGTGAAGTGACAAAATCAAAGAAGATTATTTAAATGATAAAGTGAGGTGACAAAGTCAAGGAGGAATATTTAAATGATAAAGTAATGGAAAACTTTCTAATTATGGAAAGTGGTTAACCCTAAAAATGAGGAAAATAGGTAAAGTGACCTATAAATGGGTTAAGTGACCTAGAAGATGGAGAGTATAAATACGAGGCAATGCTCTCTCATTTTACATCAAACTTGAGCATATTGAATATCTATAGGCGACTTAGGTAACCAAGGGATATCTAAGCCAAATTTCAGAGGGAAGGTGAATAAAAGAAGGCCGTAATTCAAGGGAGGATAAATTCTTTTGATGATGCTTTCTAAGGTATGTTATTTACAGGTCATCTCACCATTTTCGCAATAACTTTGTTTCTAGAATGATTCAGAACATGAAATTGCTATGACATTGAAGAAACATATCCAAGTATCTGTGGTAAAAAATTGAGCCTGTGGGTCATTGTATTTTTGGAGTTACACTCTTTGGAAAATAGAGTTTGTGGCTAGTCCTGAAACTAGTCTAAAACATGTGTTTCGAGTAAAAACGTCACAACTTCTTCATAATAGATCCAAATTCAGTAAGACCAAATGTATTGGTTAGAGTACAGTCTGTAGTATTCTGTGCGGGGCACACTCTACAAGGTCACTCTCTAGAATAAGTCAGAATTCAACAAGGTATGCCATTTTTTCTATAACTCATTTTCTGAGAGGTTCTAAGTAGTGACACCTAGAGGAATTGCATAAAACACACTGAAGAACATTGCGTATCATTTTCAGATGTTTATTCATTACATGTACATAGTTATGATTATTTCAAGTTAGGGTTGTTGACTAATCCAAAACTAGTCATGTGAGACTAAAGAAAAGTTTGATGAAAATACTAGTCTCTTGTTGTTAAAGTTAAGGAAGGTTTGTAGGTATGTGATCGTATACACCAGGTCTATTACAAAGTTACGAATCATATTTGGATGATGAAATTGATGAGGGCTTTTGGTTGAGGTACATGTTGGGTACATGGTTGAGACAAGTAGTTGATGAGTCGACACATACATGAGGTGTATAGTTGATGACGTTGGTACATCTTGATGAGTCATAGTTGATAAGTAGTTGATACATGATTGGTACATACTTGGTACATGGTTGGAGGGACTTGTTAGTAGTATTGTTGACACATGGTTTATGGATGATGTAGCATACTTGTATTGGTATATTATTAGAAGCACATATTGATCTTGGTGATGATTATGAGTTGTTGTGTTATGCTTGATTGATGCACATATTTGAGAGTTGTCTTGGTGATTTATCTTGGTGAGTAGATCTAATTTGGTTGATAAGATTGATGAGTCAAGTTGTTGTGATAGGTTGTTTGGACAAGTTGTTGTGACATGTTAGTTGTACAGGTTTGGTGCATGGTTGATGTACTTGTTCATGGTACAGGTTGTTGCATGGTTGATGCACTTGTTTATGGTACAGGTTGGTTGGTACAGGTTGGTGCATGGTTTATGCACTTGTTTATGGTACATGTTGATTACATGTTGAGGTACATGTTGATTCATGGTTGATGCATGGTTAAGGGTATTGGTATAGGTTGTTTGGTACATGTTGATTGGTACAGGTTTACAACAATATATCTCATAGTGATAGTGTCACAGTGGTTCCATCATTCTACTTATACGTTAGGGCGGTTGGACGGGGCAAGGACAGGTGGTTGTAGCCACCTTCCGGTTGTAGCCTCCTTCTGGTTGTAGCCAGAGAATTGGGGAGTTGGAGCTTCCCTCAGGTTGTAGCCTGAGAAACTAGGGGTTTGGAGCCTCCTTCGAGTTGCAACTGGAAAACAAAGGAAGTTGGTGCTTCCAATGAATGTAATTTTTCAAGACATATAAGAAAAAAACATTCCGTGGTTTTCTCCCGCTTTGGGTTTCCATGTAAAACACTGGTGTACTGTGTATGTGTATGATTGTTCATTTGTTCATTGCTTATTTACTCTGCAGTTATTGGATGATAATGCTGCATTGATATAACACTTGGATTATATGGTTAAAAATGATTAAATTGCTTTATTACCGATTCACCCCCCCTCTTAGTAATCCAACATGTTTGGATTGTATTTTGTGTAGAGTTCACATTTAATTTTCTTGTTCCTTATAAGAGTGTTGGTTACATGAGCTGGAAAACAAGTGGATAATATCAATGACAAATATTTCTTCTAAATTGTTGGCCAATATCCTCTAATCATATCGAGGAATGGGCCTGCAAGTAGGCACAATGATTGCTCGATGGGATGAAACGGTAATAGAAAACTTGATGTTACAATGGAAATGTTTTATATTATGTGCTAACAATAATAATAATGCTATTATTGGATTTAAATTCACAGGGCCTTGGTTTATATTATGTAGACAGTGAAGGAGGAAGACTTAAGGGAACACATTTTTCTGTTGGATCTGGTTCACCATATGCTTATGGTGTCCAAGACAATGGGTAGGGTTTGCTAGCATTTATAAAGTCTTTCTCAACTTCTATTGTTCGAAGTTGACTTTGTACTGTCTTTTTCTTGTCTTATGATCACAAACATAGGTATCGTTGGGATATGCCAGTGGAAGAAGCTGCAGAACGAGCTCACTTCTTTATATACCATGCAACATTTCGTGATGGTGCGAGTGTGGGCGTGGCAAGTGGTATGTATCATTTTATAATTTGGCATACTTGATATATTTCATTATAGATGTAGTTTCTTTATGATCTTATGGGTATTGAATGCTCTTTTTTCAGTGTACTATGTGGGTCCTCAAGGTTGGAAGAAGTTGTCTGGCAATGATGTGGGTGAACTTCATTATAAATACTATCCAATAAAAAAAATGTCAAATCAAATAAGCAATATATTGGCATGTCAAAGAGGTTGGATCATATATCTTAAAGCTCTATCATAAGAAAATACATTGTTTCTCATATCCTCAAACACACCCAATCTTTTTTAACTTATGTTAAGCTTTTGTTGTAATGCTTAAATGTTGTTTTAACTTGGTGGTTTTGTGCATGTTTTGTAAGATGCAGGTGCATATTATCATCGATATTCGAAGGCAGGGGAAGATTCACTTGGTGGCCATTGTAATATTTTGAAAAGACATCGATGTAGATGATTTTCATGTAAAGTATGGAGACAATTTTTTTCATGTACCAATATTAGTCCATTAGTGGATTTTTAGTTGGAAACTCATATTTATTGTAATATTACTTGACATTTCATATAATATAATTTATGTGGTTGAAAATTGTGTGTTTGTACTTGATATTATTTACCTGTTGTAATTAACTAATGTGACTTTGCATGATTTATATGATTCACATGTGTATTAGATGAGCACGAATATTTTATGATTTTTCAAAATTTAGACATAATATCATGCTTAATTTATATTGATTAATAATAGACACCATTAAAACCACTAATAAATAATGAACACATATAAAACGACTAAAAATGACCAAATTGGTCATTTATATTGATTAACAATGATCACAAATAAAATGACTAAAAATGACCACATTAGTCATTTATATTTTGAAACCACTGAAAAGAGATAAATGACCACTACAAAAGTGAGATAAATGACCACTACAAAAGTGACAGATAAATGATCAAACAAATGACCAAAATTCGTATATAAATGACCAAATGGTAACTTTGGTCATTAATTAGCAGTGACTTATCACATGGCCAAAATGTGGTCGTATTTATCTTGGTCATTTATAACCTATCTTGTGGTCATATTTGGTCATTAATTGCCAAAATTAATGACCAAATATATGACCAAAAGATAAGCTATAAATGACCAAGTTAAATACGACCACATTTTTGGTCGCGTGATAAGTGACTACTAATTAATGACTAGTGGTCACCAACTCAAAAATAGTCATTGATATGCGGATTTTGGTAATTTATTTGGTCATTTATCTCTCATTTTGTACTAGTGTATGTACCAGGCTCATACATGCTTCACTGAGCTATGCTACCACCTATGAACCATATCAAGTATCCCACTTTGCAACATAATACCATATCCTTTCTTTAAATGCATGACAAGACGATGTCTTTCCTTATGCACACTGTTGCCACACGGAGTAATGAAGCTCACCATGTGGAATAAAGAGTCCCCAACCTTGAGCCAATTCATGTGATCATGGGGGGGGGGGGTAACCACATGCTCAACTCCATCGACTCTTGTAAGACCAAGAGCTTTCCCTATGGCCCTATTGTCCATTGCATATGCTTCTTAGTTATTATAATGAAAAACATGAATGAGATTCAACAAGGAGAGACTAATGTGATCCACCAACACTTTTAAACTGATATCCTTTGGAGAAGAGCCAGTTACAAAGTATCTAATGGTATTTTTGGAATCCTTGACTATGTTTAGATTGGAAATTTGTCTCTGTTTTTCTACTCGAATCCCTTGATATATTGCATAGGCTTCGGTCTTATTCTTGGTGGTAATTCCAATATTGCAATAGAAGTCCAATTCTCTATTTCTTCTGAGGTCATATAACACCCACAACTCTAAGATTTAATTGGTTGTTTCCTCCATATTTTTCCTAAAGCTTTTGTCATTTTGGGCTCATTTGGAGCTGGTTTTCCTTGATAATTATTTCCGAAGAATGGTGGCTTGTTCCCCTTCTTCCTCTGTTTCATCTTACTTTTCTTCTTATCTTCCTGAGCCTTTTGGAAAGTTGGTTTTCCTCTATGCTAATCATAGAGGCACTTGGCTCTCCTTATTGCTACATCCAATGTCTTGGGATATTCATATTACATCTTTTCACTGAATATTGATGGCAACCCACTCAGTAACATTTGAATTTTGGTATGTTCATCCTTGATGAAGTTAACATACTTCAACAACTCTGAGAATATCCTCTCATACTCATCCACGATCATAATTACAAACTTGAGTTCAAAGAACTCCTTCATCTTCCTATCATAATAACACTTGGTCAAGTATTTCTTTTCAAAGTACTTCTTGAATTGCATCCAAGTGAGTTTTTTCTCATCAATGTGTTGTACTTGCACAAGCTGGTCACACCACATTGATGCTTTCCCCTTTAGATGGTACATTGCAATTCTTCCTTCTACCTGCAAGGAATAATTGTGCAACTAAAAGTACTTCCTCATCCCCAATAACTAAGTCTCTGCATCCTCATATTTCTTGTGCTCACCATCAAAGGTAGGGGGCTTGATCTTATTCATTTATCCTTGTAGTTCATCTACCCTGGACCTCCTCTAAGTATGTTTTTTGACAGGAGATAAGATTGGAATATTGTGTGATATTCTAACCAAATGCCTCAAGGTGAGTGATGATGGTGATGTCTATCAACACTTCCAGATTCCCTTCTTTTATCATGACATTTGGGGCTCTTGGACCTGCTTGAGTCTGTCCCCTTATCCACTTTCTTCTCTATTCTGTCCAAACTCTGCAACAACCTGGTGTTGATGCCATTTTGCTACTATTTGGCTTTCATAAGACTCTCATTATCAACTTTATAGCTCAACACATCTCTTTGCAAGCTCTTTATAGTCTCCAACAAATTCATGCTTTCCTCCTTGCCTTCTCCATTCCCATTTGATTATTTCTCAACATTACCCATGCTGACATACAACCCCCTGAATTCATCTTCATGGATGTAAGTTCTCCGTGCCTCTTCCATGTCTTTGATATCACTATTGAACTCTGCTTTTTTCTATTTGTGCCCTTAGCTCTGCAAAATGTGCATACAATAAGATTTGTTAGACCACCATAATTTAACAAATCTATCAATTTTTGCATCATTCTACCCTTTAAATACACTAGAAATATTCTTTCTATTTTTTTGTGAATTTTAGGTTTTATAAAAATTTATTAATTTCACTTTTAATAAGTCGGATCTTCATAATAACTTTTTAGGTATTTATTTACACTTGTTAAATCATTTTCCCTTCATTTCTCATAATACTTTTCCTGATGATGGACCACACTGGTTTGGTCCGAAACGTCGAATATGAAAAAAACAATGTGATGAATTTGGAAGAACTATCTCATCACAATTCACATTTCTGGGTATATACATGGATTTCTTTATCCAAGACATTTCCAATGACTGCTTTCTTGCTCAATTATGAGTCTTGAGCAAAATGTTATAGTCCTTTAATCTTTACCTATTTACTCCTTCTGCACACCTTTCAACTACGTTCAATTTTGGCCATGCCCATTCATCCCTTAAACAAGATCTTTTGGAATTTTGACAAGATATCAATTGGGTTCCTTCATGACCATATTTTGGACAATCTGGCCAAGTTTCACCTTCATCCAAGCTCTAGGATGCTAGTTACATCCCATTGAAGTTTTGGCCATTTTACTCCTTTTAACATTGAATGGTATAGGTGCCTTCTATGTACTCTTATGCACTTTCAGGTACCCATGTTTCTGATCTAACTCCATGGATGTATTCTATGGCCCAAGAGATTTCCATAGACTACTCCTGTGCCCCAATCTAACTTCCGAGCAAGAAGTTATGGCCTCTATAGTGAACTCGTACCCAAAAATTACCTTACATTGTTTGACCTGTAACTCCCTCATAGAAGCTCCATTTTGAAAACAATTTATCTCATTAGAAGATCTCTTCGATATATTTAATTTTAGAAGTAGACAATATCTCTCATACAAGGACACACAATTTCTTACAAATTTGATTTTCAAATTATGTTGTTGAGGCCTTCAAAACCGGCCTATAAGAATATGACCTGAAGGATACATAATTTTTCTGTCGAATTCCACCATTTTCTGCTGACTGGCCTATCAACGTGGCAACCTGAGCCCAGATGACATCCAAAAATGATTCCATGTCAGCCTTTGCCTCGCTAGCCTCTATCTTCTTCTTCCTTCTCTTTCTATTCTTTCCTTACCTCTGTTGGCGTGCATTACCTTATGTTTTTGGGCCCCACTGCCCAGTTTCCCATGTGGCATAATCCCATTGGTCACGGGGATGGGTGGGCCCCATCCCATGCCAATTCCTTGCTGTGTGGGAACTTGCATGCTGCTCCGATCTAATGGTGGAGGATCATGAGGGGTCAACGATGATCAACGGTTGGGGTCGCATTTCGACCCCCCCAACATGATGATTGTTAACAGAGGGGGGGGGGTCCGAAATGGATCCGACCGGTTTTCATCCCGATGATGTGGTAACATCTCATGGATTTCTTCCCCCTGGTGATTTCCAAAACCACCGGGGGATCCCCCCTCGAAATCACAGTTCCACGAGGCTAAAACCCCGTTCGCCACCGTGACCTCACATCATTGCCACCTGACACTATGTACTTGCCACTGTGGAAGTACATGTCACCTCTGGCACGTCAGATGACACGTGGCCTCCATGTCACGCTGATGTCATCGTATGAAAAAACACCCATTTTCCCCAATTTTTCCATTTTTTCAATTACACCCAATTTCGACGTTTCTTTCCCCAACCACCATTCAAGCTTTGTAATTAGCTTCGTATGGCCAATTTCAACCCGATCATCAACAAATCAATTTCCACAACAACCGATTATCTCCATTCACGACCGATTGGCAATACTAAGCATGGATTCTCTTTAATTTTGTTCATAAATTGGGGAATTTGCACCAATTCTGCCATGGTTGCACTGTAAATTCGAAATTAGGCCATCTACAGGCCCGAATTTGTTCAAAATGCAATTGAAATTTGGGGATTTCTAATCCTTGGTTAAGTCTCCTCAAATTACTCATGAAATTTCCTTGATTTCATTGCAATAATTTCATCAAATATGTCATAAACATCCCTTTTCGACATTTTGTCAAAAAATTTACATGCATTCTTTGCAAATTCCACTTTTGTTTCTCTATCTTTGGTCCTTGCAGGTTCAATGTCGAAACAAGAGCTCTGATACCGCGATATAGCATCCCCAACTCCAAGATGGGCCATTCCACACAAAATTCCGACTCTCTGATACCATTTAATTAATAAAAATGCTCTACATATGAACATAATTATGCAGTCCAACACCAAATATATACATGCATAATTCTACAGGAAAAACCCATAACAAAAATACATAAATATTCATATAGTAATTTTAACAAACACATATAAGACACTTATCTTTTCTCTAAATCACCAACTGCGTGCAGACCTCAGATGTTCCTCCCAGCCATAGCCTCTGCTGCTCATAAACTCTCAACTACAGAGTCACACTCGAGTTGAGGTTAAAACTATTGATGTTTTGGTAGTTGTGAGAGGTATTAACCTCCATGGATAAACCTTTGACTAGAACATAATATTCCAGAAGCAAGAGAAAACCTAAACATATGTGTGAAAACCCTGGAAGACAAGTCGACTCAACATAATAAGTAACATTGAAGTATTATATGCAGAAAATGATAGGTTAACCTTGCTTGAAGAGACGCATGTTCACTTGACTAGTCTAGTATAAATAGAAGTTGGTTGAGCTCATTTGGAAACACACTCACACTCAAGAAAGTGGTGCACAAGTCTAAAGGAAGAGTGAAACTGCAACGGGTGTAGCTAGGTACTGGTCTTGGTCTATGGTTTGGTACTTTCTTCTTGGTGCGGTACCTTAGGAGAAAGGTGCAATCTCTCTCTATCTCTCTCTTGGTTATCTGTTGGTTCTAGTGAGGCCTCCCAAAATAATTCTTTCTGTAAAGGTCAAGGTGCTTGGGGGTGGGTTTGTGCCTATGGTTGGGTGACAATGGTGTAACATTGTCTATGGTTAAACGATCACAATATTCTTACAGGTTATGGGCCCACACCACCTTCATAATAGTCTAACCATTGGAATTAGGTAGATCCAAAACTCTCTTTCAAGCTTGTTGTAGCACAATTGCAATTGCAGTGCCAGTTCCTTCGTGCCAGTTGCAACACCAATTGCAATGCCAGTTACAGTGCCAATTGCAACACTATTTCCAGTGCTAGTTGCAACACCAGTTGCAGTGAAAGTTTCTGTGAAGTATTGGGACTAATTTTTGGTTATCCTAGTGTGCTCTAAACCAACACATCTTCTGGTTCCCTCAACCATAAAAAACGTCAAAGTTGAATTTTTGGGTCAAAGTTAAAAGACTGGTCAAGGTCAAAATCAAAGACAATCATGACTTCCTCCATAAAATTAGAGTGGTGCAGAAAAAGCATGGTCTCTTGGTAGAGCATGAAAGACATGGATTGACACCATCCTCACAAAGAACAAAGGGAAAAATAATGGAACCACAGACTGAAGAGAAAGCTTCAAAGGATGAAGAGTTTGATTTTTGGAGCTTCCAAGCACATGAACGTGGAGTAGGAGAAACAAAAAAAGTAACTAACGCAGATATGAATCTATGGAAAGAGAAGGGATCTTTGTCCATTGAGCAAGAAAGATCTCATATCTAATACATTCAAAGGAACAACACACTCTCCAGGTTGGAAAGAATACTTGTCTCAGAAGAAAAGCAACTCAAGCAAAACAATAGCCAGACTCCAGGTTTGCATATCAGGTTTGATATTTTTATTGCTGCTTAAGTATTGCAATCCTTTAGATTTTATTAATGTTAGGAACAAATGAATACTTAGTAGCATGTAATATTAATATGAACTAACATCTCCTCTAGGATATATTTCTTATTCTTGTTCTCAGGAAGGACACCTTGGCAATGCTATAATGAATTACCATGAAATTGATATGTTCTTATATAAAATGCTATTATATTAGAAATACTTTTGCTCTTGTTGTTCCTGTTTCGGGTAGGTTAAACCTACGTATTCTAGGAAGGTTACCACAGAAAGAAAGACTTGAAAGGACTTAGAGGGAGTCAAACTTCAGAGGGAGTCAGTGATCATGAAGAGGATAGGTTTCATGACACTTTGCAACATGCATAGGGACATGCAACAAACAAAAGCATGGTTTGAGGATTCTCTCAGATAAAGGGAGTTGATGGAAGAATTCGAAAAGAAATATCTTGTAAGCCTTCGTGATAAGTTGTAGGCCTTCGTGTTGAGTTGTAGGCTTCGTGATGAGTTGTAGGCCTTTGTGATGAGTTGTAGGCCTTTGAGCTGAGTTGTAGGTCTTCATGCCAAGTTGTAGGCCTTTGTGCCGAGTTGTAGGCCTTTGTGCCAAGTTGTAGGCCTTGTGTCGAGTTGTAGGATTCATGCCGAGTTGTAGGCCTTTGTGTCAAGTTGTAGGCCTTTGTGCCAAGTTGTAGGCCTTGTGTCGAGTTGTAGGATTCATGCCGAGTTGTAGGCCTTTGTGTCGAGTTGTAGGCCTTGTGCTGAGTTGTAGGATTCATGCTTAGTTGTAGGCCTTGTGTCGAGTTGTAGGCTTCATGCCGAGTTGTCGAATTTATTCCAAGCTATAGGTTACTCCAGTGAGATGGTCTGGTATGCTGAGTTGTTGCTACACTAGTGAGACATTCTGGTACGCTAGTGGCATAATCGATAACCTGTATGGTTGTGATGGTGTTGCTCGTAATATGATTTGGGTGATCATGAAATAGCCTGTGTAGCTCTGGTGATGCTACCGGTTTGAAAGACCATGGCGGTATTTCCCATGCCATGTGATATGGATGGATAATGATGATAGTATAATGATACTCACGGCATGGGTGTAGCCATGGGTGAGCACATCATGCGGGTGTAGACCATGACGATAATGGTGACGCACACTACAAAGTGTATCTCTAGTGTTCTTTAGCGGGTTATGGCCCCTAGACAAGATTGATAGATCCACATGGGTGTATCCATGTGTGATGTAATGATGTTACCAATAGCATGGTCTGCCTAGCCATGACAAGAGGATCATGGAATATCAAGCAAGGCTATGAAGACCAGAAGGGAACATCATGGTTAAATACCTCCCTAGATAAGAGGGAGTGTTGATGTTTTAGTAGCTGCAGGAGGTATTAACCTCCATGGATAAACCTTTGAATAGAATACAATATTTTGGAAGCAAGAGAAAACCTAAACAGATGTGTGAAAACCACAGAAGACAAGTCGGCTCAGCATAATAAGTAATATTGAAGTATTATATGCAGAAAAGGACAGGTCGACCATGCTTGAAGAGACACATGTTCACTTGGCCAATATAGTATAAATAGAAGGCGCTTGAGCTCATTTGGAAATACACTCACACTCAAGAAAGTGGTGCGCAAGCCTAGAGGAAGAGTGCAACTGCAACGATTGCAGTTGGGTACTCGTCTTGGTCTGTCGTTTGGTACTTTATGCTTGGTGCACTACCTTAGGAGAAAGCTGTGCTCTCTCTCTCTCTCTTGGTTATCTATTGGTTCTAGTGAGGCTTCCCAGAATGATTCTTTATATAAAAGGTCAAGGTGCTCGGAGGTGGCTTTGTGCCTATGGTTGGGTGGCAATGGTGTAGCATTGTCTTTGGTTAAACGAGCACACTATTCTAACAAAAAATCCACCAGAGAATTCTTCCTAAGCCATACTAAGATCTAGAAGATATCCAAATTAAGCTCAGATCAAGGTGCCAACTTCAACAACTAGCCTACAAACTCTCATTTCCCACATCCTATCCCACCACAGGTGGTATACCTCTTCTCTGCTCAATAGTCCTTCGGCTATCCCACTTCCATTCCGGGGCTTCAACAACAGGCTAGGAAAAAAGTCTTAGAGATTTGTAGCTACTACCTAACACACAAGGGAAGTAATTCCCAACAGTTCTCTCACCCAGAGAGAATGCTCATAGGCATGACAACCTGCTTCTTCAGTATGCACATAGGCCTAACAACCTGCTTCTTCAACTCAAACTACCCAGATTTAATGGTTACAATCAACTGCAAAGCTTCCCAAGTACAAGTATATATGATAATGGCAGGAAGGTACGTAAGAGGAATGAAAATGATTAGATAATGATTAGAATGATGGGAAAATACACTAATTTCCCACAATATATTTCCATGTTCTCAACTTGACACTTGTCATGATGGGAACTACATGGTCCCCACTTGGTGATACTTTCCCTACCCTTGGGAACTTATGATAAAAATATATCCCATAAATTAAACTTTAGGAAATATTATTATAACATTCCCTTGGTTTAATCCCCCATTGTGTTAGCCTCTCTTCCTATAATCTTAACCCCCTTTCCCTCCAGTGTGGAGTTCTATCCTCCCATACTCTTTTTGTCTAGTTGGTCTGCAACAATGATGTATTTTTATTAATAATCTAAGTGTGATTACATATTACAATGATAGGCTCGCTGGACTTTTAGCATATGGCTCTCAAGCCTAATAACCACACATGGACTATGGTCTCAAAAAACATATACAAAGGCACTATATCCCAAAATATCCTGGCTCACCAACCTATATGTACATTTACAATTGGGGTTCGGCCTAGGGGTATTACATATAGTGCTTTTTATGTGATTGGGATATATTTCAACAAGAATGACCAATTTATTTCTCATGTATGTTTGATGTGCTTGAATGAAAGCACATATATTCTGGTTTTGTTTAATGTATCAAGCATAATGTTGTCTTCATGTTATCTTCTTCACATTTTCATGCCTACATGTTTTAACTGCTTCATTCTTAATGCTCAACATGTTTTCTTCATTGTCAAGACTGCAAGATTTGTTCATATGAATACCTCATATGTTAATTGTGTTTTCTTTCTGAAATCCATCCATCCATCTCCTTTAAATTCTAAAGGTTCGATACACATGGGAAAATGCCTCCATGGTTTGAAATTCCTTTGATAATCTTGTCAAGAGGGAATGTGAGGGTTTTGAGAGATTAAAGAAAAACATTATGAGAAGTTCTACCACAAACTAGCTTTAAAACCATATTTGAGTTTTAGCTCCGAGGTGCCTTGGAATTCCAATTACAGCTTGGAACATCTCAATGGATAACAATGCCTATAAATACTTTGGAAAAATATACTTGTTGGAGGTCTTTGTAAAATCTCATAGGTTCTAAATATGATATGGACTATATACTTGCTCAGGATTTCAATGTGGTCCAAAATAGCACAGAAAAAAGAGGTGGAATTTTTGGTAGGGATTCCTTTCGTGTGAAAATGGAGGAAATATTGGTTGATTCGGACCTGTTGGACATAAGTCCTCAAAGAGGGAGATATAATTTTTCTAATATGGGCTTGGGGCTAGGAAACATAACTCCCAGATTGGATCTCTTTTTGATCCATTGTAATTTCTTAAACACAAACTCTTCCATCAAATATTATATCCTCCCTTCTCTCACCTCTAATCACAATCCCATTTCCTTTCAAATTTGTGCAATTCCTGAATATGGGCCTTTTCCATTCCATTTTAATCCAATATGGCTCAACCACCCTTAGGTGTTCTCTTTGGTATAATCTGCTTGGAAAACTAGGGTCCCTGACACTCTCATGTTTATTTGGAAGTAAAAAGTCATCTTGGTCAAACAAGTTCTCAAAATTTGGGCCAAATATTCCTTTATCCCCTCCCAAAAGGAGAAAGAAGAATTAAAACTGAAGTTGGACAATTTTCAAAAGGGTCTGGAAAATAAAGATATAACTACCCAACTACAAAATGAAGAACTTGATATGCAAATATGTTATCAAAGAGCTTCTCGAAAGGAGAAAGAACACCGCAGACTTAAATCTTGTAGTCTTTGGCTCCAAGACAGGGATAAAAACATAATTTTTTTTCATAATCAAGCGAAGTCAAGGCTGTCAAGGAACAATGTAACCAACATGACTCTAGCATATGGTTCTCAAATTTTTGATTTTGCTAAAATTAAAGCTGCAACAAAAAACCATTTTGCTGATTTATTTTCTGAACATGAAGACACAGATCCCTCCATTGTGCATTCAATGCTTGAACATATCCCCTCCCTTGTAACTACTGAATGCAACATGGCCCTCATACAACCCATCTCAAAAGTTGAAATATTTGCTATTATATGGAGTTTAGGGCTGGATAAGGCTCCGGGCCCGGATGGGTTCTCTATTTCTTTCTACAAACAATTCTGGGAATTGATAAAATATGATTTGAAGTGCATGCTGTAGTATTATTGCCAAACTTTAAGATTAGGGGGGAATACCGATTCTTCCTTTCTTGCTTTAGTGCCCAAAGAATCCAACCCCACCTCCTTTAATAGGTTCCGACCCATTTCTCTGTGCAATTCATATTATAAAATCCTCACTAAAATCATAGCGTCCCGGTTAAAAAAGATTCTTCCCAAAATCATATCTCCTAATTAAGGAGGCTTCATGTAGGATCAACGAATTATGGAAAACATAGTATTGGTTCAAGAATCCATTCATTCAAGTGTTAAGGCGAAATGAAAAGGTATGATTATTAAGTCAGATATGGCTAATGCTTTTGATAATGTTCGACATGTCTTTCTTTTTCAGATTTTAGAGTGATTTGGCTTCATATCTCAATTTATTAAGTGGGTGTCATCATGCATAAGTGCCCCTTGGATAGCCCCTTTAGTGAATGACATGCTAACATATTTTTTTTCAAATCAATAGAGGTCTTTCTCAAGGCTACTGTCTTTCTCCTCTTGTCTATATCATTATGGTTGAAGCGTTGAGCAGAAAATGACAGCATCGAAGATTGGTGGGGAACCTCCCAGGACTTCAAATAGCACGTGGAGTCAACAATCTTAATCACTCCCAATTTGCAGATGATGTTCTTTTGTTGGGAGGAGATTTAGTGTCATTGTTAATCGATTTAAAGTGGTATTAGATACCTTTTTGGATGCTTTCAGGGGAGATGTTAGCAACCAAAAATTCCAAATTATGGGCTGGAATATCCCTACTCAGGAATTGGGAGCTATCTCTAGGATCTTCTAGTACCCAGTGGTTGAGAAATGGGCCTCATTTTGATATATTAGCATTCTATTTTCTCTGAAAAGCTCCACATCTCAAGAATGGCTACCAATTATTAGGAAAATAAATAAAAAAATCATACACTAGGGCACGCAATGGTTGAACCCAACTGGTCGAATTATCCTACTAAAATCTATCCTATCTACCCTTCCTCTCTACCAATGCTCTGCATTGTTAGCACCTAAAGGAATAACCAACCAAAATTTAGAGGCTAAGGGAATTTTTATGGAGAAGGGGGAAAGAAAACCAAAAAGAAATTCATCTAGTAAATTGGAACCAAGTTATTTTCCCTAAGTACAGGTGTGGTTTGGGCATTAGGAATCCCAAGCTTATGAATAAGGCCATGGGAGAGAGAATTTTGTGGAGGCTTGTTACAAGTCAAACCGCTTGGTGGAAAAGGGCGCTGCATAAAAAATACTTTATAGGGAAAGGGAAACAATGCTTATAATCTCCCCCCAAAGTCTTCCAGGGATCTCTCATTTAAAAATCTTACTTGCTATCAAAGATAAATTCTATGAGAAGCTATCCTAGATTCCAAGAAATGGTCGACAAATTTGAATTTGGGAAGACAAAACAATGGGTATGGACTCCCTCTCTTTGCGTCCAGATATGGAACCCTTGTGGGTTTGGATGGTGGCGCATGGTTTTATCACCCTATATGACATCTTAGAATAGTGTGCGATAAGAATTGACAGAGCTGGAATGTGCTCTCTCTTCTAGATCCTTTGCCCCCTTTGTATAAAACGCTCCTTGTATCCCTGCATAGATGTGCTCCCTTGAACAAAGGATAGGAAGATGCTCGAGGTTAGTGTGATTCCACTTTCTCTATGAACAAAGGTTATCGTATTTTTCTTGATGAATTGGTCTCTCTTCCTCGTTCTGGCCTGTGGGTGTTAATTTGGCATAGCGATGACTTGTCTAAAATTAATTTCTTTTGTTGGTTAATTGCTCATAAGAGGTGATAACTGCTGAGAACTTGTCTAAGCATGGTATTGCAGGTCCATCACGCTGTGTTCTCTACCATGAACATGAAGAAACTTCTTAGCACTTATTTGTGGATACACAAAGGAGGTGTGGTCAATAGTTTGAGATGGTTTGGGTCACAAGTTTATTTGGTCTAACTCTTGTTCATGTTTCTTTGTCCCATGGTGGAAGAAATACAGTGGAAGCTTAAAAAAAAGAAGGTCATTTTAAATGTATTTGGGTTTCCCTCCCAAAATATGTTTGTTGGTGTCTTTGGTTGGCTAGCAATAAAGCAATTCTCTAGGAAGAAAAGAAGCTCCCTATGTGGAAGACGAATAAGGTCCTCTACTTGTTTTATGAACATATGCACATGAGACTGAGTTGGTCAGCTTAGGTTTTAGATGAAATAGAGAAAAGATGGATAAACAAGTTCAAATTCACATATATATA
>ML798489.1:82204-103181 GCA_009831015.1 Picea engelmannii | reverse complement strand
TATATATATATATATATATATATATATATATATATATATATATATATATATATATGATACCTTTGGTGCTGCAAGGTTCCTGCTATCTTTTCCTGTTCTGAGTTGGAACTTTGATTGGAACTTGATATATAATGGGTGGAATGAAAGTACACTACTTATTCTAAAGCTGCTTCACTTGGATAATAGAAGATTGCATCATCTTAGTATGTTCATCAATACCAAGTTTTTTAAGCTTTGAGGCTATATTAATAATAGAGTTTGATTCTATTTGCCCCCCTTCCTTTTTTTGCTTCCTCATTTTCTAATCCCCATTAGCTTTAGGAATATACAATTTCCCATGGGCCCATAAATTGTTTTCCAACTCCACAACATATATGAACATTTGGTGGAGACTAGAAGACCTTCTTTCCTTGAGGTAGAAGGATAATCTGATTGATGAGCTAGTGCATATGCAACCTTAGTATCAGTTTCAGAGGGATGAATATTTGCTGGCATTTCATGATAAATTTTTTCAAATATTTGTTTAAATTGAAGTAATGATTCAAACTTATTTCTCTTCATTGCATAAAACTCAGTAAGATAATAACGATGACTCTTGTTTTCTATCCATTTGTCTAGGAAAATACCATAAAAATCCATCCAAGAAATTATAGTTTTAGTAGGTAATATTTTGAACTATTCTTTGCAATCTCCTTCCAAAGAGTGACAAAATACTCTCATGAAAACATCATCATACTCAATCTCGAAATAATCTGTATAATCATGAAAGGCCTACTGAAACATCATCGTCTCCATTAAAATTAGGAAGAAATTTGAGATATTTAATAGGCATGTCATGTAGAACTGATGAAAACTTGAGGGTTTTGTGTCTATTTACAATCCAAGGGTAAGGATGGCTATATTTCTGCTCACAAGGTTCATCAGGTTGGTTGATCACTGGAATAATGATTACATGTGTTTCTTGCTTAATAGGGTTTTGAAAATATAGTAATACAAAATATTTTTCATGTCTTTCAAAACACTATGATGAAGAAGCCCTATGATGCTCGAGATGTATGAAATAAAGAAAAACATTTTCAGATATACAGGGAGGGACATTAAAAGACTTAGCATCAAAACCAAAGTTTCTTGGAAGAAGTTATTCATCATGTACCTGATAATTTTTTCAATAGATATTGCTCTCTTTCAACAAGAGAGCTTTCACCCAAGTGGATTCTTCAATAGATTGGAGTCGTCATGTGAAAAGTTTTGACTGAAAAATATTATTGAAGTAAACCAAGGGACATGTTACTTTGTTCATGTTCACTAGCAGGACTCAAAACCTTGTCAAGTCATTTCCTAGGGAAATAAATATTTCAAATTCGATCCCTTATAACGGTGCCAAAAAATATGTTGTTCCTTAGGCTATTCTTTAGAAGAGAAAATTTCCAAGGTACCCTATGGAGGATTCAAAAAACTTCCCGCTTTAGGTCTTGAGCTGGCTGTTGGGACAAAGGGGGTAACCCTCAAATTATCACAAAGATTGTTGTTCAAAGTCACCTCATAGAAAACTCTTTCATGCACACTTTAATGTCAGATTCAAAGATTAATAGGAAAGTAAAAGGCTAGAGAAATAATGCAGACTATACACAATAGCTTCGACTAAACAATTAGACCAGGGTCTTTCCATTAGGCACTTTTATCCCACATTGTTGATACATAAAATAAGTTGATGGAAGATGCATAATATATGCCTCAAATACTAGTAGGAATGACATGGCACTCCTTGGCACTGAGGAACACAATAGTATTAGAAATTTTAATGAGGGTAACAGTCCTTAGTATTTGTGATAAGAAATAAAATGTATGGAAATTTTCAAATGAGGTCAATAGCATGCAATGAAACATATTGATAATCTTCAAATGAATCCCATAGTCCAAAAATAGTCACAAGGATTTGAATAACCCTGATTTTGTGTGTTGGACATCCTTTATTACTAACTAGAACTAATGTATACTAAACCCATTACAAATATTTAGAGATAAAAATCCCACTAAAAATCTTCAACCCAATCAAAAAAAGACACAGAGAAAAATATGCATTTGCATTGAATTGCTTGACTTAATATTCAAAGGTCATTGTAAATATAACATTGAGAACAAGTCTACACCATTAATATTTATTGTTGAAACAAAGTCATACAAATTTTATAGCCACTCAGGAGGAAAGCTTTTGATTGACAAGAGAAAAATACATAAACTGAGAAGAAGACAAAATATGCTAGGCTAGTGATGAATCCTTTGGATGGTTCCTCAATCTTCTGCAAATATAGTGGCCCTGTGGGCTCTTGAGAACTTTCGCCTATCTGTTGCAAAAAAATTCCCCCCTTTAACTCCTCTTGAATGATCCCTTTTATCCTCTTTCTGAATGCTAACTTCCACCTTCTTTTGTGGAACCAAATTCCAAAAATAGAATGAAAGATGAGTCGGCTTTAGTCAAAGTAGGAATTAGTTATTATTTTAGAAAAAAGGAAATTTATTCATTTATTGATCTTCTTCTATTTTTCTAGCTGTCCTATTTTTCTCCAAATTGATGCCTCTACCACATGCATTTTAACTTTACAGATAAACTCTTATAGGCTTATGAAATGCCACTTTCCATTGAAAACACTTTGATCTTTATAAAGCTACTGTTTCTTCTTTATAACTAGGTTGAATATGAACTCCAAAACCTCTTATCATCAAAGAATTACAAACAACAACTATGATACTCCATCATGGTTTCAAGCTTATGGAGTTCTGGGGATGATCTCATATTCACTGGAACAAGTGCTCGGATTTGAAGGCTTGATGCTTTCTAACATGATGATCTGTCCTTGGTATATAAATGATCAAAATACTGCACAAATATCGCTCTAAGCATCCTAGTAACAACATCATTAAGTGTTATGGTAGGGAGACATAGTATCTAGAATTTGAACTGTTGTGTTCACTATTGGGCAAAACTCTCTTGAGTAGGGAGACAAAATCTCTTCTTATATCATCTACACTACTCTGTTCATTGTTGATGTTCTTCAGGGTTTGGTGTTTTGTGCCTGGATAAAATTTCAAGAACTACCTCAATACTATCTCGAGGTACATAACCACATCTTGGATAAACAATATCCTCCAATTTACTCTCTCTCATGAGTTTATTCACCCATCCTACCACATTCACTCCCTCTTTGATAAAGGAAGCATTGTTTGGTATTTTTCTGCTAAGAAATTTTATCAATACTACTCCAAGTTGTACTCATATGATTTCTCTATTACTATCCCACTTTGCAAGTACTCTAGTGCTAAGTATACAAGTGTTCCTATACTATCCCACTTTGCAAGTACACTAGAACTAAGTGTCCAAGTGCGCTTGCAAAATGGTGGTTACATATATTTCACCTTCCAAGAGCTCTGCAAGACCAAAGTATGATAAATGCACCTCCATATTTTCATCAATAAGTTTATTTCTTGACTTTATATCATGGTGGACAATTTGAGGGTCACATTCATTATGCAAGTAACATTTCTCCAAGTGTTATCTTCAATTAGGCCATCTAGTTTAAAGGTGGAGCAGGTTGTTTGGAGTCATGGAGAAATTAATCTAAGATTCCAATGAGTAAGAAATCATAGATACAAATTTTTTATTAATGGAGATTTACAATAACCTTACAATTTAACAAGATTCTTGTTTTTCATGTTTCCCAAAATCTCAACACTACAATTTACTTCTAACTGTAGTGACTATCAATTCTTTACCATGTCTCTCCTGCTGAAACCCTAACGCAACTACTATTAGGATATGGCCTCAGCCTCAGATGAGGGCACCCTCCCTCCCCCACTAGATGTCTCACTGTTCTGTTCAATGGTATATTCCATAAGCAAATTGACTAAGTACCCCCCCTCCAATTTTGTCAAAAATTTGGATGAAATCCTAAAGTTCCCTGTGTACCCACTGAGCTCCCAAAATTTGGCACTACGTCTAGTAGAGAATAGCCTGATCAGGTAGCTCACTGGAATCTAGCCATCTCTAAGAGCCATTGATTTATGGATTGACAAAAACTGGAAGCCATTGATTAAAGGATAACTCTCTCATGCATTTTGTGGCAGATGATTCTTTTTCTTTATTTTCAATCATCTGCCAGATATACATTTTGTGGTAGATATGTATTTTAACCAGTGGAATCCTAATTTCAATCTTGAAAATGATATCCCTTCGACAATCCTTGTATGGGTATGCTCGCCCTACCTTCCATTATACCGTTGGAATGATGAAACAATTTGAAATATTGGAAACACCATGGGAAAGTACATCGACCGAGTTGAGCCTTGTGATGGTATATAGCCATGTGCTTGCATCTGTATTGAAGTCGACCTCAAAAAAGGCCTCCCAAGGGCAGTCCAACTCACCCAATATAATTGGTTTTATGTGTAGCTGGTGGATTATGAACAACTTCCTTTCAAATGAAAGGTTTGCCACAAATATGGTAATTTCACCAAAAATTCCCAAAATTAGTTCCTAAACAAACAACATCGGACTCAAATGAGCAACAACAAATCCCAAAGAAAAGAAGACAGGCAGCCAAATAGGGAAACCAACCAAAGTAGGGACATAAACAACCCATGGAAATCCAACAGTCGAACCCCCCCTTTGGTGTTGGGATGGGTAATAATGATCTAGGTGCCAACAAAAATAGATATGAATCTCTTTCATACAATGCAGAGGACTTGTCCCCAAAAACCTAGAATGAACCTAAGAAAGAGGGTGAATTAGATCCCCTAAAGAAGAAGGTTCTCTAGAATTCTACCCATCTCCCGAAAGTGTTATCTCCATTTATCAAGAGCTAAATTCCCCCCCTCCCCATATCCTCACTAAAGGGGTGGAGCTTCCAAGTATCCCAGAAAATGAATATCTGTCTATGGATCCAGAAGAGGAAACATACAAAGAATCAGGCTAAAGTGAATCAGTTAAGAAAGTAGGTCGATAAACTAACCACCCCAAGAGAGAAGTGGAAACCAATAAGGAGAAGGAAAGGGGCACCTAGGGAACCCTTGATGGAGTCATCAAACAAGAACCAACAGTCCCTTGGAATAAGAATGGTTTCTTCCCTCCTAAGGGGGGAAACCCCAAAATCATTCTAAATGATGAAGATTCTTTCTTGGGATTGTAGGGGCCTTGGGAGCCCTACCAAAATAGTCCTTGTAAGGATATAATAAAGATAGAAAGACCTCAAGTGACCCTACTCTAGGAAAAAAAAATGAAGGACTCAGAGATCCTTCACCAAAGTACTAAATTCTGGTGTACATGCAAAGGAAAAGTAGTTAGCTCTAGAGGGGCCTCAGGGGGCCTCTGTACTCTTTGGAATCCAAGTGTTTTCTATTTGGAACACAACCATTCAACCCTCCATTAGATTATGGTAAATATCATTCATATACCCTCTAGAAAATCTGTCTCCTTGCATAACATTACATGCCAAGCCATCCCTAAGAAAAAGATTCTTGTTGGGTTTCTCTTCTAGCCCTTCAAGACTCAGGTCTTGAGACAAACTACATTATAGCAGGAGAATTTAATACCACCCTGTTGCCAAAAGAGAAGAAATGATGGATTCTTATAAGATATCCCTTCAAGGAACATATGGAAGACCTAATTTCTTGCTTGATTTATCTAAAACTAAGCCATCCAAGGGTAGATTCACATGGTCCAATAAATGCACTGGAATGGATCACATAGTGGATATGTTCCTTGTTGGAAATTCCTTTCTCGATGGATCCTTCTTGATTTCCTCCTCTATTTTTCCATAGTGTGGATTGAATCATCGTCCAATCACCCTTATTCTCTATGATATAGTTGACCTGGGCCTAATCCCCTTTCGATTCAATCCCCTCTAGACCCATGATCCCTCCTTTTCTGAGCTGGTCTCACGTTCGTAGAGTTGTTGGATTTCAGGCTCCCTAGTCTACACTTGGAAGAAAAATATTAGAAGGGTTAAGTTGGCCCTTAAAGAATGGGAAAAATTGGTCTAAAATCCCAACAATAAAAAAATCAACACTCTGTCTAAACACTTGGAGGAGATTCAAAGAACATTGGAATAGGATCAGGTCTCTGAAGTTGTATTAGTTGAAGAACACAACACTTTTTGTTGATATCAACAAGGCCTATGAGTGGAGGAGGAAAAATGAGACTCAAGTATTAAAGTGCGAGGGACCTAACCCCTCACGTAGGTAGAACAATATATTCAGATGTCATAAAGGTCAATATTAATAAGGCCTTGCAATAAGGTAGAATAAGTCGAATGTAAGAAGACCTAATAGAAGCTTCTGCTTCTAGAAGGATCTTCCTCTAGATGGTTCTTTTGGATAGACATATTTAGTATAAATAGGAGTTGAGGGTATGAGAACCCTAGCTTGGATATTATTGTAATAGATCTCTACTCGACTGGAGGTTGGCCCCTCGAAGAGGCAAGTGAATATTTCTCTCAGAATCAAAGTGCTCTTTCTGGTGTTATTCTGATATCATTTCAGTGTTATTATGGTGTTGTTCTGGTTATATTGTTGTTTATCTGCCATTTCTAGCAATTTATTTATGTTCTGCATACTTTTTTATATCTAGAATATTACAAGTGGTATTAGAGCACTTTCCTCAGCATAAAATTGTGGGTTAATTTTTTTTCTCAGGGTAGAGACGTATTCCGACGTCTTTAGGCTACATAGATCTGTCGTTACGTGCATAAACCTACAGTTGAGGGATTCATACATGCAGGAACTACAAGTGGTTCTTAAGTGCATATTTGTTGGCCACTCTTGTAACCCCTGTTGGTACCCCTTTGAGTGGTAGCACATAACAAAACACTTGTATATGGATTGACCTAGATTTCCTGAAGCCCTCTTTAGATAAACTGATCAACCACTTGACTGCTATAGTGTCACCGAGAAAAACACTCGGGAAGATACTCTCTAGTACCTGGGTAGTCGGGTAGTATGGCTAAGGGCATGGTCTAGACTCCTTAGTTGGTGCCCTGAGATATTGGGCTGAGTACTACTATTGGACCCCTCACGTATATCAGAGAGTTATAGCACAGGGAAAACCCTTGTCTGTAGAACCCTTGAATACCTAACCCTTGGGGACGGAAACAAAACATAAAACAAACAAGATCTATTGTTGCGCAATTGTGTTTGAGTTGCCAAATCACTACACATTTCTTCATGGTTAAGCATTTGGGCATTTCATCACTGCAGTATTCTTCAGACTAGAGTATAACTCCGCAGGTGTAAAAAAAAAAAAAAAGTCTGGAAATTTTTGCACCATTATTTGAGACCTATTCCATTGGATTTATCTCTTCGCCCTTGTCACATTCATACCTATCATTTTTCAAAATTGTTTTTGACCCCACCCGCCCCTTTTAGGTTCCCACGTCATCATGGCCCATACCCATAGCCAAGACTTGGAAGCTCGATTCAATACCTTGCAATCTAATTTCACAGAGACCCAACAAGAAGTGAGACAACTCAGTGCCAATATTGCCACCATCAATCAAAAAATGCATTCCTCCATCGCCGCATCAATCACCGAACTAAAAGAAGAGCTCAAATAAGACATGACTACCCAGTTTGAATCTGTTGTTTTGATGATCTGCACCAATATGCATATCTCTGTAGATCCCCCTTTATCTGACCCACCTTTGCATACCGAAGCTGAAACTTCCTCTCATTCCCATAATTTTCAGCCCCATCACTTTCAACGTGATCTACACCTTTCGCGGGTGGATGGGACCAAGTTTGATGGCTTAGATCCCACTAGTTGGGTAACTCAAATGGAACATTATTTCTCTTTGTACGACATTACAGATGATTTGGCCAAACTCCGGTATGGTGTTCTCCATCTAGATCAAGAACGTTGGCAATGGTGGCAATGGAGAAAAACTGCCTGTCAAGGGTATGTTTCTTGGACACACTTTGTGGCAGAGCTTTATCAACTCTTTGACACTGACAACAACCATTTAGGCCGTTTGACAAAGTTGAAACAATCTGGAACAGTGGAAGACTTTATAGATGCTTTTGAGTGATTGGCTTTTTGTATAGAGGGCACGTCTGATGCTTTTTTTCGAGAATGTTTTTATCAGTGGACTCAAGGATGAGATTCGTTCCCATGTCCTCATGGCTCGGCCTCAGAGTTGGGTGGAGGCTACTAAAAGAGATAAGGAAGCACAACAAGTTGTCTCTTCTCAAAACCAGAAACCCTCCTTTATTTCTCGCACTAAACCAGTAAATCCCACTACTCTCTCTACTCTAGTAAAGATCCAAAAATTGACCATGGATGAAATGGCTAAACGCCAACTCAAAGGACTTTGTTATAATTGCGATGACAAATATTTTCCGGGCCACAAGTGTAAGGAACAAAATTTTTTTATGGCCATCTCAGAGGATATTTCAGAAGAGGATGTTGAAACTCCCCTTGTGTCCAAGTCACCTAAAGCCACTGACATAACCCCTCCCTCAGACCCTCCCGAAGTAGAATCAGTCATTTCTCTAAATGCTCTCACTGGCTTCTCTTCTCCCCAAACCCTCAAGCTAATTGGTTACATCAAGCATATGAAGTTCATCATTCTTGTTGATAGTGGAAGCACCCATAATTTTATTCATCGCCGCATTGCCCAAGAAACTCATTGTTATATCCATGCAGTCAATAATTTCCAAATCATGATTTCCAATGGAGGCTCCATGAAATGTGGAGGGCGTTGTGAAAATGTGCGTCTCCAAATTGGTGACTACCACTTGAAATATCATATGTTTGCTATTGACATGAGCGGTTATGACATTGTGTTGGGTGCAAACTAGCTAAGGACTTTGGGTCCCATTCTCATGGATTTTAAGGAATTAACCATGCAATTCGACCAAGAGGGCCAACAATATAATTTCCAAGGCATAACCACCGGTTCACCTGAGATCATTAGTTCCCATCACATGGAAAAGCTACTAAAAAAGGTCATTATGGTGTTATTGCCCAACTACATGCCATACAGGCAACCGATACACCCTTTGTGCCACAATACCTCCAATCCATCCTCTATAAACATCAAGTGGTATTTTCCACTCCCCAGGGACTCCCTCCTTCCCATGGTGTTCATGATCATTACATTCCCCTTGTACCAGGAAGCCTTCCTCCCAATATTCGTCCCTATCGTCACCCCTTTTCCCAAAAATATGAAATTGAGAAAATGGTTCAAGTACTGCTTATCGCAGGCGTTATCCGCCCTAGTACGGGCCCCTATTATTGTCATGTGCTCATGGTTCTGAAGAAATAAGGTTCTTGGCGCATGTGTCTTGACTTCCGCGCCCTCAACAAACTCACCATTAAAGACAAATTTCCCATTCTTGTCATTGATGACCTCTTGGATGAATTGAGTGGCGCCCAATTCTTTACTAAACTCGATCTTCGTTCTAGCTACCAGCAGTTCCGTATGAAACATGCAGACATTCCTAAGATTGCCTTTAGAACTCATGAGGGCCACTATGAGTTTTTGGTTATGCCATTTGGCTTGTGTAATGCCCCCTCCACCTTCCAAAGCCTCATGAATCATGTCTTTCTTCCTTTTCTCTGTCATTTTGTCTTAGTTTTCTTTGATGATATCCTCATATATAAAAAAACTTGGACATACCGTCTTTCTTATGTGGATCGAGTTCTCCATCTACTCTCTCAACACCAACTTTTCCTGAAACAATCTAAATGAGATTTTGGCACCTCATAAGTTGATTACTTGGGTCATCTTGTTGGCAAGGACGACGTCAGGGTGGATCCTAAAAAGATTGAAGCTATGCAAGAATGGCCTCACCCAAAGACTCTCAAAAGCTTGTGTGTATTTCTGGGCTTAACAGGTTATTATCGCAAGTTTGTTAAGAATTATGGAAAGATTGCGACACCTCTCACGACACTCCTTAAAAAGAATTCTTTCACTTGGACTCCAAGAAATGCTCAGGCTTTTCAAACCTTGAAGATGGCCATGTGCACCACTCTTGGCCCTTCTTGATTTCACAAAGACCTTTGTCCTGGAATGTGATGCTTCAGGGAAAGGAATTGGCACTGTCCTTATGCATGAGGGTCGACCTTTGGCCTTTACCAACAAATAACTATCTGAACGAAATTTGGGCAAATCAATCTATGAAAAGGAAATGTTGGCTATTCTGCATGCCGTTGATCTGTGGCACCCTTATCTATTGGGGAAACACTTCCAAATTAAGACAGATCATCAAAGCCTCAAGTATTTTATGGAACAACACATTTCCTCCCCAGAGCAACAAAAATGGGTGACTAAGCTCTTTGGATATGATTATGAGATCATTTACAAGAAATGCAAAGACAATGTGGTTGTGGATGCACTTTCCTGAAAAATATGAAGATGAAGGATCCCTTTTTTCTCTCTCCTTAATTATACCAGATTGGCTCCAAGCTGTTCGCCAGGAATGGCTACATGATCCCAAAAGTTCGCATCTGATACAACAATTGTAGTCGAATTCTCCAGTTTCCCCAGGGTACTCTTGGCTCCATGATGTGCCTCGGTACAAAGTCCGTTTGTATTTAAGTAAACAGTGAAAAATTAAATCCACGATACTTTTTGAGCTTCATGCTACACCCACAATTGGGCACTCCGGGTTTACCAAAACCTATGACAGGGTCAAACGTTCTTATTTTTGGGATGGTATGAAACAAGACGTTCGTACTTTTGTAGTTGAATGTGATGTGTGTCAAGTTTGAACGTAACAAGGGAGAAACAATCAAATCTCCTGGCACACTACAACCGCTTCCAATTCCACCTGCTATTTGGAGGGATATCTCTATGGATTTTATTACAGGCTTACCTCAATCGGGAACTAAATCAGTCATCATGGTGGTAGTTGATCGCCTTTCCAAGTATGCTCATTTCTGTGCTCTTCAACACCCATTTACAACATCCACTGTGGCTCAACTTTTCATGGATCAAGTCTTCAAGCTTCATGACATGCCACATTCTATTGTTTCTGATCGTGACCCAACTTTCACCAACAATTTTTGGAAAGAACTGTTCAAGCTACAAGGCATCCAATTGCATCTCAGCACAAATTATCATCCCCAGACTGATGGTCAAACTGAAGTTGTCAACAAGTGTTTGGAAACATATTTGAGGTGTTTTGCATCGAAAAAGAAAAATCAGTGGGCTCAATGGCTACCCCTAGCTGAATGGTGGTACAACACTTCATACCATACAACTACCCACATGAATCCTTTTGAAGTGGTATATGGACAAAAGCCACCTTTAGTTCTCTCATATTTATAGGTGTCTCAAAGGTCCAGGCGGTTGACCAAACACTTACAGTTCAAGAGGCCATTCTCCGTACCCTCAAAGAGAATTTGGTCATGGCCCAGAATCGCATGAAGCAACAAGCAAATCAAGGTCACTCTGAACGTCAATTTGCAGAAGGGGATCAGGTGTTTCTTCGACTGCAACCTTACAAGAAAAATTCCCTCAAGGTCGACCATTGTCAGAAGCTGGCACCCAAATTTTATGGTCCTTATACCGTTCTCAAGCATGTGGGATAGGTAGCCTATCAATTAGCTTTGCCCAGTCATTCTAAGCTACATATTGTTTTTCATGTTTGATGCTTAAAGAAGGTGATTGGAACTAAGTTCCAAACTCAAACCAAACTTCACGAGTTGGAAGAAGAAGGATCCATTTGGCTACAAACATAAGCAGTTTTGGACCAACGTGAGTGTCGCCTGCATCAGCGAACCATCAAGGAAGTGTTAGTCCAGTGGAAATATACAACTCCAACATATGCCACTTGGGAACCAACTACTATTCTGCAGCAATTTCCACATCTCAAGCCTTGAGGACAAGGCTTCTTTTAAGGGGGAGGACATGTTAGGGACCTAGCCCCTCACGTAGGTAGAACAATATATTTGGATGTAATAAAGTTCAATATTAATAAGGCCTTGCAATAAGGTAGAATAAGTAGAATGTAAGAATACCTGATAGAAGCTTTCATTTCTAGAAGGATCTTCCTCTAGATGGTTCTTTTGGATAAACATATTTAGTATAAATAGGAGTCGAGGGTATGAGAACCCTAGCTTGGATATTATTGTAATAGAGCTCTATTCGACTGGAGGTTGCCCCCTCAAAGAAGCAAGTGAACATTTATCTTATAATCAAAGTGCTCTTTTTGGTGTTATTCTGATATCATTTCAGTGTTATTGTGGTGTTGTCCTGGTTATATTGTTGTTTATCTGCCATTTCTAGAAATTTATTTCTGTTCTACATACTTTTTATATATGGAATATTACATAAAGCTTATGGTTCAAAGCTGGGGATAGGAATACTAAATTCTTCCATAGGTAAGCCGAAGCCCGAATATGGAAAAATAGTGTTAAAGAAATAACGACATAAAATGGAACAATTCTCTCCACCTTGACCCAAATCAAAGACGTTGCATTACAACACTTCCTAGACCTTTATACAGAACCAAGATGAGAAGATAAGGAGGAGGGAGCCATTATTTTATAGCACATCCCACCTATTCTCAGCTCATAATATAATGAAGTCTTAGCAATACAACTCATGCAGCCATAAAAATCCCATAGAACAGATGGATTCTCCGCCCACTTCTACAAACAATGTTGGCATACAATCAAGTTTGATCTCATCAGAATGGTGCAATATTTCCAACGCTCTTCACTCATTGGAGGAAACACTAACTTATATTTTTTAGCTTTAATCACCAAGGAATTTAATCCATCCTCATTTTCGAGATTTAGACCAATTTCTCATTGCAATGTTTCCTACAAAATCATTCCTAAAATAATAGCTAACCAAATAAAACCTCTCCTCTCAAAATGTATTTCTCTGAATCAAGGTTTTTTTTTTGAAAAATGACAAATAGTTGACAACATCATCTTGGTGAAAGAATCCATTCACTCAAGTAAGTATCTATGGGATAAGGTGATGATTATCAAATTAGATATGGCTAATGCCTCTGATAGGGTAAGGCACAACTTCCTAATTGTTGTGAATATGAAATTTGGATTAAATGGAAAATTTACCAGCTAGCTCTCTACTTGTATCTATTCACCTTGGATTTCTCAACTTGTTAATGGTCATGCCAACCTTTTCTTCAAATCTTCAATGGGGCTAATAAAATGTTTCCCTCTATCCCCAGTCCTATATATCCTAATTGCAGAAGCCCTGATTTGGACTCTGGAATCTGAAAGGAAGGCAAAGAACACTCCTGGCATAAAAATAGGTAGAGGAATGAAAATGATAAACCATTTCTAGTTTGACAATGACACTCTCTTAATCAATGGTGCCTCTACTGTCCTAGCCTTCATATTAAAAAACAAAGTGGACCTGTTCAACATAGGTTCTAGGGGTCTTATCAACAATGCCAAAGCCAAATTTATACCTGGAATATTAACGCAAGGCTTACCAATAAAATTTCTAGGATCCTTGGCTTCCCTTCCGAAGAAAAGTGGTAGTCCTTCAAATACTCGAGGATCCTCCTTTGTCTCCACTCTCTCTCTTCTCTTTCCTGGTAGCACATTTTGGACAAATTCAAATCCAAATTATCACAAAGGGGAGCTGAGTGGCTAAACCCTGTAGGGTGACTTGTCTTGATCAATTCAGTTTTGAGTGCTCTCCCCATATTCCAATTCTCGGCCTTGCTTGACCCAACCAATATCAAGCTCTCCCTCTCCTAGGAACTTAGGTGGTTTTTCAGGAAAGGGGGAAATTCAAACACCAAAATATTTCATCTGATCAATTGGAACACTGTTAGAGATCCTAAATCACACGGGGGGCCAAGAATCGAAGACATGACACTTATGAACATAGCCCTAGGATCCAAATTACTATGGAGGCTCATTTCGAGAAACATGGACTGGTGGAAGAATGTCATTTTGCGTAAATACCTAACATGAATTAGACTGAGATTCCTTGAAGATCCACCTAAAACTCAATTTAATTCTCAAATTTGATGCCTGCTCAAGGCCTCTCTCCCCCTCCTCCAAATAAAGTTGACTTGGGTCCCAAGTAATGGGAAAAAAGATCAATATTTGGAAAGACAATATAATGGGGAACCCCCCTCTCCTTGAAAACCAAGATCTACTTTAGTTGAAATAATGGATGGATAGGTAAGAAAAATATTCTTTGCACGTGATATCATCTTGGTATAGATCGTCTAGATCTTGGATCAGATGGGACTTCAGGGAGATTCTCGTTCACCTCCAATACCTCTCACAAGGTCTCTCTCTCCGGTTTCAGGGTTGTGCAAACTATTATCACCTAGGGATTCCTGTGGGTGGGGACAACATGATTACACTTTGAAAAAATAGTATGAAGCACAACTTATGCACACAATGTTTCCTCCTAAATTAGGCATATGAAAAAAGATTTGGCATTTGGATGGTATACCTAAAGTTAATATTTTCTTCTGGACCTTAATGCATCAAAAGACTCTAACTGGAGAGAATCTAATCAAAAGAGGCATCCAAATCCCTAATAGGTGTGTGATTTGTTGCCCTTCTTCTGATTCTTCTTCTCAACTATTCTTGAATTGTGAATTTTCCAAGGCAGTTTGGAACTCGGTGTTACAAGGAATCAGATAGAGGTTTAGGTGGCCAACTTCAGTTGAACATATCCTAGGCCGCTAAAAATCTGCCTACCTGGGATTTTTTGGAGATAAGCCTATTTGTAAGTGAGCTCGGTATACTTTGATCAAATTCATTGGCTAGAAAATATGTTTAGCCCAAAATCGAGTTTATTTTCAAGACTTGAGAGTGTGGAAGACAAAGCCCTGGGCCTCCTTTCAGAACACTACAACTCACGTGGAATATTGTCCTCCCTCCCAGAAAGTATAGATCCATTGAAGTCCCTCTAATTTAATCATCTCTCTCTCCGAGTGACCCTCTCATCATAGGTCTTCCCAAGAACATCTTGGAAGCTTTATTTTACTCCTATTGAGTTCACATATTGGCTTCATGCACGAGACCACCATACTCTATGTTTTGACGGTGCATCAAAGCATAACCTTGGGGTGACAAGAGTGGGTGGGGTTCTTTTTGGCCTTGGAGGACAAGTTGAATCTACCTAATCTTGGAATCTAGGTCTGTCCTCAAACTATTAGGTCGAGGCTTATGCTTTATTTCAAGGTCTTTCTATTTCTAATGCATGGGGTATTCACAAAATTAAAATTCTGGGAGACTCGAAGAATACTACCAGGCACCTTCAACTTAGATCTCTCTCAAGGGATTCATGAATAAGTTCCATATTTATTGGAATACAAAGTGTCATATGGGATTTTGAGACTGTGGAATCGGGGCATGTCTTTCTCTATCTCAATTCTCTTGCAGATCATCAAACTAACAAAGGCACAATTGGGAAATTGGGGGATTTTTTGATCAATGGGACCTTGGGATTTTTTCCCATTCCCTAATTCCCTCCTCCAATTAATGACTCTCACCTTAGGCCCTATCATTCTTGCCACTTGTCATCTCCAGTCATTGTGTGGGAAATATACCCTGTCACCTCCTCTTATTTCGCTCTATCTGGCTCTTTAATTTATTCATTCCTCTTGCTCCTTGGCTTGTGTATATGGGATAACATCAATCGCCATGGCTGTGCCACTCATCCTTTGTAATAATCAATGTGGGTGGATCTAGTTTCGGATGGGATGAACAATATAGACCATGATTGTTTGTGTGTGCATAAGGTTCTCTGACCTGTCCTCCCCTCTCTTCATATTTGGATAGGAGGTTGCATGAAATTTCTCTCATTCCGAACCTCACGACCTTCAGGGGTTGCTCGATTCAAGCTTCCTTGTCTGTAGTCGCTTCATGGTACGACACAAGTGTAATTGTTTGGGAGTGAAACTGATCCAGTCGAAACATGGGGTGGACAAATTAAGGAATTTTATGCAGGCCATGCAAGCATTCCTAAGTAGTCTCTCATCCTAGGTCCTATCAGCTATGGATCTCACCATTGGGTTGCATCTAGAATACCATTAGATGCATCTAGAATCCCAGGTCCTGTGAGTGAAACACCATTGGGTTGCATCTAGAATATATTCAGACATGGCCCATTCAATCTAGAAACCCTATAGTTGAGTCTGTGGGATCTAAAGTGGACCTCCCTTAGGTTTGCACCATTCAACTTCTAGACTTGAATTCTCTAGCACTAGTACTAGCAAAGGATAATCTAGGTATGAAGGATAGGTTTACCACTGATGATTGAGAAATGCAGTGTCACTACTGGTTTTGTTTAGGGGTATATGTTAAATTCTTCACTGTTAAGTTCCCTAAATGTTTCTTTTCACATAAATCTCTAGTTTTGATAATTTATGCCAGTTAGAACATACTGTTATTGGGCCTTGAAGGCCAAAATTTTGTAAAATTTGAAATTCTTTGTACATATGTTGCATTTCCTGTAATTGAAACCTTTACTTAATACAAATGTCACAGTTTCGGTGAAAAAAAAATGTTTCCCAAGATCTCCAACTCCCTCTCAAATATTCGATTGGATGCTACACCACACTTCTCAATTTTCTTCACTACAAATAAGCAATTATTATGCATCATTGATTTGTACATAGTTCTAAATCCCCCTGAACCAATGATGTTAGTGTCATGAATAAATCATTTGAATCAAGGCCAAGAAAAACATTATTTTCCTCTTGACCAATGCCCAATCACTGCAAATCAAGCAAGCATTCAAATATTTGTTGTGTAAAACCTTTTTTTAACTATTCTCTATTGCCCAAATGCTACCACACCAGTTGGAATTCAAATACACATCAAGAATACATCGTTTCCATATGAAGGGAAAACAATTTAGTGATCTAAAATGGATTGAGATTGATTAATGGATATGACTCAGTACTTGCAACACAGATTGACAATCAACCAATATTACGTAAGCCATGTAAAACAATGCAAGTTAACGTGGAATAAGCTAAATAAGGATGCAATAGAAAATTTAAATAAAAATAATTAAAATGACAAATAAACAAATAGGATATAAGGATAAGGAACGAGTAGTGAAGAGCCATGAATGTTAGCTTTCCCTTACCCCCTAGCTCTCCCTATTTCTTCATTTTCTCTCATTTTCAAAGGGATTTTTTGGCTAGGGAGGAGGAGAGCATTTTATCCAAACTTGCAGAAAGAAGAATACTAAGCACCATTCGAGACTGGTTTTCCCAATTGGGTTATAGGGTAAAGAAATCGTGCCTTAATGGTTTTTTTTTTGTATGTTGTGGATAAATTCATCATTGTATGTAATTGAAGTTTGCTGGTTAACTCTAATGGCTTCTCTATATCTATTTTTATTGGAGGAGGATTTATTTGCTATATGTTCTTATAGTTTATTGTGTGAGAGGTTTTCTTAAACATTATGATCTAAATGGTGCTTACCCAATGGCGCTTACCCATTACAACAACTAGTTAATCTCCACCATTGAATGCATGGGGTGAGGGAAGATCAATGGTCATCCTTGCAGAGCCATTGGAAAAACTTGCTAAATCATTTCTCTCTCTTCCAGAAGTTGTCCCCTCTCTCAACAAGCCAAACTTGGTTGTCTGGATGTTGTATTGAAGTGCACACACTGTTTTCCTCTCTTTCTGGGCGTATCCAATCTTTTTTGGGTAGTTTACTCCATAGCCGAGCCATTCTTGAGAGCTGGGAATTCAATATAGCATTCTAATTGTTGTCTAAGTGACCATGATTCTAACCTAGCAGTTGGGCACACTCTTCTCTTCTCATTGCTCGTCTCAATTTCCCACGTCTTCGTTTCCTTGTATGAGAGCACCCACACTTCATTTTTCTGGTGCTCAACGTGGCCACGAACCGAGTGTGAACTTGTTGGCAGCCAATACAATTTTTTTTATTGCCTTAAAAGCTGCCTACACCTATGTCTCCTGAACTTCAAATTTTCATCGCATTTTGCAGATTAACGATATTTTCATTTCATGCGACGTTTGCAAATTGGTTTCAATTTATTTTTCACGACTGAAAGCRTGAAAAMTCCTCCATCRTTATTTSAACTGTYGTGAGCTTCTCATTTGAYATTYTGAAARGCACTYACCTTTGGYTTATTATTATGTGGCTGAAGAGATTTTTCAAACTATGAMATTCTTRCTTTGATTGCGCAACTTGACTTTTATTTRAYTGATAAGGCATTGAGCATGTAAATGTATGAATTATACTTGATTATATAGGGGTCATGGTTGATTTTGGTTCTTATATAATGTGATCCTTACTATTGTAATCTCTTAGCTTATCGATTTTATGAAATCTCTTATCATGTTTTATAAACTTTGATTATGCAACAAGCGCATGGGAAACATATGAATTTGATTTTATATTGAATGGCAATGGTTTGAAGTTATGCAATGGCGCATTGATTAAAATTTTGGGTTTTGATTTTACGTTGAACATTCATGGTTTCGAACCATAGATTGGCACAATTGGTATATTATCATTCACCGTTTAAATCTTGGGATGGCTGAATATTTTGGTTCATGATTGATGGAACAACGTTGTACTCTACCATTAATGTTTTGCATGGCGGTGAACTAACCCACCACCTTCGCACGCACATATTGATTTACCTCCCCTTTCATCGTTCTCAGCTTTTGGCCTAAGCGATTTTTCTCCTGTGTGTTTATCCGAACCCTACCATGCGCCCGCGCCATGGCTCCAGTCGTAAGGGCTGAGCCCAATGGTTGTCAAGCTTTGTTGATGTTCGATGGTGCTTACAGTGACCTTGAGGAATTCAGATGGCTCCCGTTCATATGAAAATTTGATGGCTATAACCCTAGCGTGGCTCGACAATTTGCATTAACCTTTGATGGCTGCCCAGCCAAGGTTGGGGATGTGCAATTGGAAATTGATGAGCTTTTTCTCAGTTTAGTTACCGGTTTGCCTGCTGTCGGACAGAAATGGTCAAAAAATTGCAAAGTGGAAGATGTCCCGTGGACATTGCTCTTCCAGTCACGAAGAGTGAGCTCCTGTGACAAAGGTTTACCTGCGAATATTCTAAATCAACGATGGAATGACTTGCTGATGGTAACCAAGCAATTCATCACCTGCGAGGGAAGGTATGGTTTCGTTTTCTTGTACCACCTTCAGCTACTTATGGTTTTCATGGGCTATGAGCTTAATATGCCTTACTACTTGCATAAGAGTCTGTTTAAAATGTCTAAAAGATATAAGAGGAACCATGTCGATAACGACCTATTGCATTTTGGGTTAATTAAAATGCTTGTGGTTTGTCATTTGGGGTTACGCTGAGACTGTTGGAATGATTTTCTTAAACGAAATAATTTTGATGATTCTATCCCACCACAGGTTGACAAACCTGTGGTGAGCGAGAGTAAGTCAGTACCACCTGTGCCTTACAGTGCTCTGTTACCTAAACCCCTACCCGACTCGCCTATTGACCTACCCAATTCTGTCACCACAGATGTGGAAAATGTTAAACCTGTGACTAAAAGGCCTAAGGCCAAACCTCTTACGAATTCCAAAGGCAAGAAGAATGCCCGGTTAATATCTCGCATGAAAAGAAACAAACCAAAAGTTTCTATCAACCCCGACCCTATCATGGTGAGTGAAGATTCTGACTCAGAGGTTGAACGATACCTGGCAAGTGAGTATCCCTATTCTGAAGGACTGTGTGACAAACCCTCATATGATTTTGTCAAAAACCTACCACCTTGCTTGCAAAATGATCCTAATCTTCCCGGCATCAAAATGTCTTGTGAAACCCTCGGTGACTCGTCAAAACCCCCTCCTGCTCGATCCGAATCAGCTGCTCCACCATGTGATCAGTGTGGCGCATGGTTAGAAAGGTATTATCTCGATGTGCCAATGCTGCAGTCCAGAATTCGTGTTCTGGAGGATCAAGTTGCAACGCTCACCAATAAAAAGGCAAAGATGCCATCCACTGATAAGAAACAACGAACAACAGGTTCGATTTTGTTTAATAACGTGGAGTTAGCGACAACGGTTGTTAATTCAAAACTGGCATAGCTCGAGCAACCTCACTGGTATGATTATCACCTGTTTATATGATAAACCCACATCTCTGTTTACACCTGGATTTGCTTTGTCACATAAGCATGCATTTTTGTATATAATTTTGTTTTAATAAATCGAATTTCGTTATTGTTTTAAGTTTCGATTGGATTTGGCTTTGATTCGATTGATCGTGGGACAGATTTGATTGTTTTAATTTAGCTTCAATTGAACATTCTGTTTCTTATTGAAGTTGTTAATATCTTTACTAAACACATGCTGTTTCTGGTATTCTAATTATGAACACAGTCAATGTTTCGATTCGAATTGGTTATATTCTATACGATATAGTTGGCATAACTGTTATAATGTTATATCCCGTGTCTGATTTGCTCAATTCGAATATTATTCTGTTAATACAGAACCAAATTGCAAATGTTCGATTCACATTGTTTGACCGCGTTATCAACTCGTTTCATATTGCAACAAATGTATTGTTTAAATTTGATTTGTTGAACGAAAATGATCATGCCCATGATTACAATTTGTTTCTATATCTGACTCAGTCACGATTCAATTCGGTTGATTGCCCAGTTTACGATTACCACCTTTGTTGATTTGTGATGGTTGTGATCATTATTGTGGTCCTGTTTGCTGACTGTGTAACGTCCTACGATCGAAATCTATGGCGAAGTTTGTTGATGCTGATTGTGCATGTTTCATGTTGACTATAATCGTAACAACCTTTCCTTATTGGCATTTAATTAAAACGATATGAATCTTATACAACAATAACAAATCGATTATGATTGTATCAATTATGATTGTGTTACATCGTATTTTATACGATATGATTTACCATTGATTTCGTTTGTTATGAAACAGTCCTGTTATGGTTCGACCTAATTTTATGGCAACTAAAAAACAGAGTATCC
>ML798489.1:53255-70940 GCA_009831015.1 Picea engelmannii | reverse complement strand
TAATGCAGAACCAAATTGCAACTGTTCGATTCACATCGTTTGACCGCGTTATCAGCTCGTTTCATATTGCAACAAATGTATTGTTTAAATTTGATTTGTTGAACGAAAATGATCATGCCCAGGATTACGATTTGTTTCTATATCTGACTCAGTCACGATTTGATTCGGTTGATTGCCCAGTTTACGATTACCACCTTTGTCAATTTGTGATGGTTGTGATCATTATTGTGGTCCTGTTTGCTGACTGTGTAACGCCCTACGATCGAAATCTATGGCGAAGTTTGTTGATGCTGATTGTGCATGTTTCATGTTGACTATAATCGTAACAACCTTTCTTTATTGGCATTTGATTAAAACAATATGAATCTTATACAACAGTAACAAATCGATTATGATTGTATCAATTATGATTGTGTTACATCGTATTTTATACGATATGATTTACCATTGATTTCGTTTGTTATGAAACAATCCTGCTATGGTTCGACCTAATTTTATGGCAACTAAAAAACAGAGTATCCTTACCCTGTCTCGATTGTATCTTTTTTGATTTTGTTAGTAAACTCATTGGAATCATAGTGATTCGTTTAGGATATTTATTGAAAGAAAATTAAATGGATTTGATTCTTTTGAAAAGATTTCATTTGATTGCTATCTAGTCTTGTATGCTATTTTAGACTAGCTACAGAATCAGATGATTCTGTAGCTAAGTCTGTAGGATTAATTTTTTAGTGTTTTGTTACTGAAATATCTCTCTAATTTGATAATTGTGTTCTATTGCAGGTAAATTCAAAATTGCAATTGAGTTGATGAGCAGTTAGGGGATATTTCAAAGATTTCTCTTGCATTTTATTTTCTTAGTTTAGGAGATTTTGGGATATCTCCCAGATTATGTAAAACAATTTGATATTATCCACAAGGAATTTTTACCTTGTGAAGAGACCTATATATACTTATGATTTTTGTAATAATCATCATCCTCATTCGTGGGAGAACAAGGATTTGGAGTTCTAATACAGACTGAAGCAAAATTTGGTGTTTTGTCACAGCTTTAGCTTCTCATTATATCAATTTTGTGTTTCATGTTATGTATATCAATTTGTTTATGATTTATGACTACTTTAGCTATCTAAATCATGTCCAAATGATATAATTTTAAAATCACTGTTATCCATTTCTTGTCTCTTCCAAATAGATAAAAGACATAACAATTGTTAATTCAGTTTGTGAATGACAGGTTTATCTTCTTTATAAATTGAATTGTTATATATCAGTTTTTGCATAACATGTTTCCCTTATTGCATGAATTTATAATCATAAGATTGTTATGATTTTCTTTTATGTCTTGTTTGTCCTGTAAAACACTTCAAGGAGCAGCGCAACTAATCGTTTACGAAAAGCTTATGGACTAACCGGTGTGAGTTTTCCTCCTCCGACTAGCTTAGAAGTTATCATACACAGGGCAGACTTGGAGCGTTCCCAGGTCAATTAGTCTGTTGTTTACTGTTTTCATTAAGTAGTTTAATTCAGATATAAGCTTAATCAGATTTATATTAGATTGTTTAATTTCAGTAAATATATTAGATTGTTTAATTTCAGTAAATATATTAGATTGTTTAATTTCAGTAATATTTATTTCTTTTTCATAAAATATAAAAAATCAAAAAGAGATCCTTGACTGTTTTAGGGCAGAAAACACATGAGTTTTGCAGGTTTTAATTAAATCTGTTGGCTGTTTATAGTGTATATTTGTGAATAAGTAATATCGCAACTGTTAATTAGATAGTTGATTTGAGTTATTATAATAGCAATTAGTAAATAGTATATAATAGTTAGAATAGTTTATATTTAGTTTTAGTTTAATTTAGTAGTTTGTTTTAATTAGATTAGTATATTAGTTTGTTTTTATTGTTAGTTAGTTTAGTTTCTTTTATTTTAGTTAGTTTTAGTTTGTTTTTAGTTAATTTGTTTTATTTGTTTTAGTTAGATTAGTTAGTTTAGATTAATTTTCTCTTTGATTTTCTAAAGACCTTAGAGTGGCCAACGGAGCCGTTAAACTCGTCAGGGTGGTCCATTCCAAACGGCTTGGGTTATTTAGACAACCCCGGATCGGTTCCACTCTCCCAGTTGACGAACGGTCAATTTCGCCCGTCAACAGAACTCTAGCATGAGGGGATACCTAACACTAGTATTATTGTTGGTTTATACATGAGCATGAACCCTAGCAAAGGGAGTGAACACATGTTCACTGTAATAGCTGGATACCATGTGGAAAAAAAGAAAAATCTAACCCTAATTTCTGAGTATACAAAACACATGGTATTATATTTTAAACGTTCTCACACCTAAACCTAGCTCTAGGGTGACCAAAGGGATGTAGTCATTGTCTGACCGTTCCATTATTCACCTTTGGAGTCTGTAAGTTTTCTTGGCTCTAGTCACCACTTGTATATGGCCAAAAAGTTTGTGCTGGGTATCCATGAGATTGTTAGAAGGGTTCTATTGATCACTATTAGAATCCTCGTTGAAAATAGAGTGATCATGCCCCACACCCAATCCCTAAAGGACACATATTGGTTTTGCAATTAGACAACCATATAATTGGGGTGTATGAACTGGAAATATATGTTCCTTTCTCCGGAGATACCTAATTCCAAGCATATTTTCTGGATGCTCTCATGCTCTCAACTTGGTACTAGGGAACTTCGGGGAATATTCCTTGAGTCAGTGACGTTTCTCTTGCCTCATATCCACTTTCTCAGAGTCTAAGCATTGGTTGGGCATCCTCCAAGAGTGCTGGCCATATTCCCTATTTTCCACACATATCATGACTCAGTTTGATGTGAAACCCTATGCTAGCAGTGTGGTAATGCTCATGTGTAGGAGAGCCGACCATATGGAACATAAATGATGCGAAAAACATATAATGAGTCATTTGTGTATGTAGGGAAACTAGGTGTCCTTCATTAATTAAAATATTTTAATTTCTATGTGAATTATCTGGTTGCCTAGCTCATGTGTTGGGAAATAATTGTTTAGCATGATTCTAATGTGCTCATTAAATGGGTGATATCGAAGGTGGGAGAATGCCTCTCAATGGGAAATTAGATCGTGGTCTTGTGTAGTGTTGGCACAGGGGCAGACCCAAGTTTCAACGCTTCAACAACACACCAACAAAACGATAATTGTTGACCCTTTTGACAACACCTGCGAAGCAGATGAAGTCTCACCCGAGGTAGTGGCAGGGGGGTGTAGGACTCAAGTGTCTACAACCAAGCTGGGACACAGATCTGTGATTACAATACTTAACAGAGAACTTAGCCAACAATATGCATTAGTTCTTGAACCTCATTCACATCGCACATAAAACCCTTATTACAGATCAATGCAGTAACCATAGAGATCAAGCACTTCCAATCATTTAACACATAACATTAGCTCAAACCTAGCATTCGATCATCTTTAAGCACTAAGAAACAACGTCAGATGAATTCATCATACATTACAACAACAACACTAAGTAAATAACCACATAAACAACATCGTACAAAGCACATCAAGACACATGATATACGTGGTTCACCCTAGTGTGGGGATACGTCCACCAACTTCTTCTTCTTCTTTATTATTCTTCAATCTCCTTACATTCATCTGTTCCTGTGCACAAAGCCATAGAGCCAACTCTGCAGTGGACAGGTGATCTGCGCACAACGCCCTAGATCCACCTTCCCCAAAATCAGGTCAAGGCACAAAGCCAACTCCTTAGTAGCACAAAGCTTCCTTACATAGTCTGTCTGGACAAAGCACTTACAATATCTTGCACTAAGCCAACATTAACATATTATGCACATAGCTAAACACACAGTGCACATAGATAACACTACTACTTACATTGCTTAGCTACTTCTTATTTATACATTTGCAAAAAATCCTAAACATGGGTAAACCCATGGGCCGACATCCCATAAACCGTTACATAAACCCTAAAACCCTTTGCTGCATCCACAAGCCCACAAAATACGTGAGATTCCACGATCTCAACTTTGCTTGGGTGCTCCATCTTCGACCAGCTTGTCAAAGTCCCAAAAGTGGTCAAACACGACCAATGTTTCCTCAAAACTTGGTCGAGGGCCATTAAGCCCCCAACACTAACTTGTGACTCATCCCGAGTCACTCAGATCTGGGCAACACTCCTTCAAAGGCCTCGATCTTAGCTCGATCTACCTCGACTTGTTTCTTTTCTAGAACCTCCTGCTCAAAAAACTCCTGAATTCCTTGCTCTGTAACAGGCCCTTCCAGGCGCTGTTTCACTATCATAACCATTTGATCCAGCTGCGAGCCTTGTCCTTCGATCTCTTCAAAAATCGTGTAGAATTTGTCCTGCACCAACTGTAGTCGCTGTGTCACCTCCATGAATCTACTCTGGATGGCAGTAATCTGCTGCTGGACTGCATGCTGTTCCTGAGATATTTTCATTTTCTCAACTGTAGTGAGAAGCTTCATCTGTGCCTGGACAATGGAGGCATGTTGCTTTGCCTCCTGGAGCTGTTCTTCCAGTTTCCTTAGCTCTAGATATTCTGCCAGGCGCTCATAGGTATGCACACTATGATTACTCAATTGCTTACATTCTGAGGCGAGTACTCTGATCCTTCCAACTGCGCTCTTTACAATTTCTTCCCTTTGATCGCACACTTCTTGTGGAGTGCTCAGTACTACTTGAAGTTCTTACTCTGTTACTTTTTCTTGAAGCTGCTGAATGGCCTCAACAATCTTCCCTACTTGTATCTCAACTGAATCTTCCTCCTCCTGTGCTAAGCCCGACACAGAGGAAAGTGCTTTAGTCACTTCTTCTTTAACCATAGTTTGCTCTGCGAGCAAATGGTCTTTTTCTTTCTACATCTTCTCTTTTTCCTCCCCGAACATCGCCCTAATTTCATCTTTCTCCTTCTGTGCAACTTGAAGTTAAACTGCCGAGGATCTGGTCCCTGCATGCTCAGTCCTATGACAAGGTGGATCAAGGCCGAATCCACAGTGATGCACTTGTCGAGCCATAGATATCCTCCATGATAGCACAATAGGAGGATTTTAATGCAAGAGTTAACCTCCTGGTGTAGACCAAAGTGAGGGATCTTCATCACGTTCAAGATCGTTGATTGCACGAGCTCCTTTATCCATGGCTGGGAGACTATGCACAGATTCTTCCCAGTCGTCTTCATCAAATACCTATGCAGTGCGAGCATCACATAGTTATTCTGGTCTCTAAGGTTGAACTCGTTGTTCTTCAGGGCTGATATGTGTCCTAACTGTGGTCCAACTGCACGTATCCCCTTTGGGAGGTACGCAATGATCAACGTACATTCAAAGAAGCGTGGGATACTGTCATGACTAACTGTGCCAGCCAAAGGTGGTATGTATTCAAGCAATACTGACGGGATTTGCTTCGCATTAGCCAGACCATCACGGTGCTTGCTTCGCTTCTCAATAGCGGTTCGGCTGGAGCGATGTCCAGTCGAAGGGGATGCTTGCAATCCTCCAGTCGATGACACTTGTATTCCTACAGACATAACTTTCTCAGCCATGAGCTCCACAAGAATCTCCTCCACAGATTTCTCTAACGCATTATGTTCACCCAATATTCACACTTGTAATCAAATAGATCAGGTAGGTGAATAGACAAGCAAGGTAATCAAACAGGTGGTGAGGTCTAGAAAGAACAATGCAATACAATGGATTCTATGTTAGCTCGGATATTAACATGTGGAAAAAAGTGGTCCCGGTGCAATGTCCGATGGGTTAAATAAGAGAGTGTCATAACAGATTCCTCCAATGGATAGGAATGCCTCAATCATCTGTTCGTTATGGCACGGTCCCAACGGTCCAACTGCGGTCTTTCCGTCGATAAATGCATTTCTAGCCATTCTGGAGCGTTATTCTAATAGTCGGGGTGCCTCCAATAGTCATATAGCTTCATTGTGGCGAAGTCCCATTCTGCGTGGTTCTGTTATTCCGATGAGGTTCAAGTTCTGCAGATCTGTCTCCTGCAAATTCTTTTCTGGAACTTCGTGTAGTTTTTCTGAATTGGCTTTCTTCTTTCTGAGCTTCCTTGCCTTCTTTCCTGTGGTCTGAGTCTCTGGATTCTTCTTTCCATTCTTATTCTTATCTTCTCTTAGTAAAGTGACTTCTCACTGTTGATGTTCTTTCAAAGGGGTCAGAGATAATACCTCTTTTCTTACTAGGTCCTGGGTGGACATACTTCCTTCTTGCATGGATATGTTCTTTAAACCTTCTTGCGCTCTTTCAACTTCGACAACTAATTCTCTTTCATTCTACTGCTTCGACTCAACTTCTCATTCTTCTAACAATCGATCTATTCTTCTAGCTATGAGATCCCTTAGTTCTTTCTTTTTCTGTTTTGTAGCTTCCTCCTCTGCTTTCCTTATGAATTGATCCTTCTCAATCCAAGTATTTCCTAATAAAAGTTGGAAAGGGGCGTTGTTCTCAACAAACCTAATAACTTCAAATTCCTCTTCCATTGACGTTTCATGAGAAATCATAGGTATATTAGTAACTCTTCCACATAGGGTTATCATATTTCCTTTAAACAAGCATATCCTTCCCAATGAAGGTATCATAGCAGGCTTTCCCAAAATTTCCCAAGTGCTTTCTGGCATAATGTTCACTTGCGTTTCTTCATCCAATACACAATCTATGTCAAAGTCTTCTATTCTTGTGACTATGCGCTATTTTTCTTTCAGGATATCAGGTAAACTGATGTCTCTATGATCATCCATTGCTTCTTTTAACATAGTTTGAGTTTTCTCCGATTCTTTCTCTTTCTGGTTTTCCAACATATCCTTAGTATCTTGACCTTCTTTATAGTTTACTTGTCTCATGTTCATCTTTTCAACTTTAGAAATCAGTCTTGGGCAATCATCAACCTCATGACCAATCGATTTACAACAAAGACAAATAGGACCTGTATCAGGGCATTCCTTAGCAAGATGTCCCGATCTTCTACAATTATAACACAATGTTGTTCCTCTCTTTCTTTTAAATGATCCCCAACCTTTCCCATACTGCGTACTGGGATCACAGTGCTGGATCTGCAACCTGCAAAAAATCTTTCTAGGTTCCTGTATCCACTTATTAGTCAAAAAATTCTTTCTATGCATAGGGATACCATATTTTTCTCTATTTCTATCAAATTTATTCGGATCAACTCTTTCTTCTAACTGTGCCCTAGTTTTCATACTAGGACAAAATATATCAAACATACCTAGATTCATAATTTCGAAGCAAAAATTTCCACTTATCTTACCTTTACCAGAGCACCAAGATTTAAGATCTTACCTCTTTTCTTCAGATCAGGTTCCTTTCTTAGCACAGAGCTTCGCAAGTCAAGTAGAATACTGCGCACTACAACAACATATCTATGCACACAGATTTATGTTTTCTTCAGTTCCCAACAATCACAGTTTCATGTCTTGGCATCAGAACCATTTGTTGGCACAAGGGCATACCCAGGGTTCAACGCTTCAACAATGCTTCAACAATGAAACAACAAAACCCTAACTACCGGCCCTTTCACCAACACCTACAAAGCATATGAAGTCTCACCCTAGGTAGAGGCAAGGGGGTTGTAGGACTCAGGTGTCTACAACAAAGATGGGACACCGATCTGTGATTACAATACTTAACAGATCACTTAGCCAACAATATGCATTAGTTCTTGAACCTCATTCACATCGCAGATAAAACCCTTACTACAGATCAACACAGTAACCATAGAGATCAATCACTTCTAATCATTTAGCACATAGCATTAGCTCCGATCTAGCATTTAATCATCTTTAAGCACTAAGAAACAACATTAGATGCATTCATCTTACATTACAACAACAACACTAAGAAAATAACCACATAAACAACATCGCATAAAGCACATCAAGACACATGATATACGTGGTTCACCCCAGTGTGGGGCTACGTCCACCAACTTCTTCTTCTTCTTTATTAGTCTTCAAGCTCCTTACATTCATCTTCTCCTATGCACAAAGCCACATAATCAACTCCGCAGTGGACATGTGATCTGTGCACAACGCGCTAGATCCACCTTCCCCAAAATTAGGTCAAGGCATAGAGTCAACTCCTTAGTATCACAAATCTTCCTTACATAGTCCATCTGCACAAAGAACTTACAATCTCTTGCACTAAGCCAACATTAACATATTATGCACATAGAGAAACGCACCGTGCACATAGCTAACACTAGTACTTACATCGCTTAGATACTTCTTATTTATACATTTGCAAAAAGGCCTAAACATGGGTAAACCCATGGGCTGACATCCCATAACCCGTTACATAAACCCTAAAACCCTTTGTTGGGTCCACAAGCCCGCAAAATTTGTGATATTCTGCAATCTCAGCTCCACTTGGGCGCTCCATCTTCGACTAGCCTGTCAAAGTCCCAAAAGTGGTCAAACACGACCAATGTTTCCTCAAAACTTGGTCGAGGGCCAACATGTAGGATACTAGGATCTCTCCCTATGATATCATTAACTATGCTACAACCCATAAGAATGAGCGAGTTGATCAATCAAGAAGCCAAAGAGTGGTTATACTTAGAAATGTATTGAGCACTGCAACCAAAACTCAGAGAACCAAGTGGCATAGTGAATCATGGGCTATACTAAGTTCTCAGTGACAAAGTGCTATAGAGATTTGATGCTTGTTGGCTTGAATTTCCATTTTCATTGCTAGTTGATTGATGTGTGCAGGCTACATTCTGTGAAGACCTTTCTCATCAGAGACATAGCTGAGATAGAGTTTAGAAACAAAATTTTGCAAAGAATATATGTTGTTGAAGCGAGTGGACTATAAGTCCCTTGATTATGAATCATTCAAACCTCAATGAATTCATTTATAACATTAATTTACATGCCATTTGGATTCCGATGGAGACAAAATTTGGAAATTTAGGTAGAGACAACATTTGGTAGTTACCCATGCTCAGTGCCATTTAAGAAAATTTTTTAATTCTTTCTGACCATCATTTGTTTGATGTGGCTTGTGCTGTTGGTTGATTTCCCCCATTTCACAATACACTCCCCCCATTCAGTCTGCATGCCCGTGTATTCCCCATTCAGTCAGTCAGTTCGCCGCCAACCAAGATAGGCAGAAGACCGCCTAGCCAAGCAATATGGGTAAGCAAGAACAATATTTTGGGGCCCCACTTACCGTGGGTGGTAGGTTGGGCAGTGGGAGGGGAAGCGCCTGAACACCATGGACCCACTTCCGTTGCTGGCTAGTCCACTTGTTTTAGAGTCCCGGGTAGCATGTGTGCTCATTCCTTCAGGTGTTGGGGGGATAGGCTTGTCAATGATAGATAGATAGATCCATCGTTTGTTTGATGTGGCCCAAGTGTGCCATTGTTTCACTGATGACAATGCTAATGTGGAAAATACATGGTTGCCACTTATATCCTTGTGGATTTCCATTATGTATTTCCCACTTGGAGGCTCACATACCTATGCAAACAAATTTTTGAGCTCTTGTGTCCAGTCACCCAATGTCCGAATATGGACAATGGGGTAGTTATCTCTTGGGGCTGATGTTATGGAGATTGGATTCCATTCAAAAGATGGTATAGAGGGACAATTTAAAAACATGCATATGCCACTCCTGTATCTGAACCCTCGAGGTTTGGACATGTGAAGTGTCAAGACACTACTAGGATAGATTTCTACCTTGAGTATTTGCACGAGTTTTGAGCCTGATCTAAAATTCACATTGTTCTTTCTCCTTCATATAATAATACAAAAGATGTCAGGTATATCCATTTCATTTTATTGTACATCCATTTGTGTGTGAGATATAATTTTTTTTTATCGATGATCAAGAGAGTGTACACGATCATAAACAAATGGTGTGAATACCAAAAAACATTGAAGCCAATTATCCTATACAATGATCTAGGAAGTTTCACCTTGTTCCTCCTAAACAAGGGTGTGGAAAAAGTGAAATAAACCACCATCAAAACTACCATGAAAATTAAAATGCTTGTAATTCCCTCTAGGCATGAATGCTGAGCTTGTTTCCATGCATTATATCATGACTTCCACGTGTAAAATTGATCCATCCATGCATTCTCACATCTAACCACTGTCATTCATCTTAGGACTTCAAAATGCATGTGCTTAAACCTGCTTGAATGTCCTGATACCACTTTTTCACACCATACCACCTTTGTCCACATGTATTATACTATGATTGGTATCAGGGATTTAAGTTCTACGTAAAAACCATTGTTTAAAACTCCCGATACCATTTATGGTATCACATATCATAGTCACTTTTGGATGGATGAAGTAATTTAAGTTTTTTCCACCATGACTTTTTAACTTTAATAAAGTCCATGATACCTTAAGGCTTGGCTACAACTTGATATATAATTTTTTATGATAAAACTTGGCTTACACTCATGGATACAACAAACATAAAATCAAAATGGCGTTGGCTAAACGTTCTACCTTTTGGGTTTTCTGGCAGGAATTGGCTGGAATCTGACGATGTAAATTTGGACAAAATATGTATTTTTTGTTGTTTAAATTTCCTTTTTGAATGCATAAATGGATTCAACATGCTGAAAAATCCCTGGGGCACTCATATTATACAAAATTCGCCACTCAAATTTGCAGATCCAACCATTCATCACCGAATTTTGGGCAAAATCAAATGGAAAAAGTGGCTAGAAAACCCCCAAAAGGTAGAACGTTTAGACTACTACAATTAAAATAATATAAAAACATGGGTTATGATAAAGGATCTTTATACTAAAATCTATGGGGAGAATATTATATACATAGATAAAGCACAATTCGTAAGGTCCATGATTATTATGGCAATGATGTAGTAAGCTAGGATATTGAGGCTTAAGGGAAATTTCAAAAAGGAATCTTTTTTGTATACCTATTTATCAAAACGTATGGTTAAACACAAAAATAATTTGAGATGGAAATAAGTTGAGAGCACTAAATTTGACACATTGTACTAGTGTCAATTTCGCCAGGCTTAATCTTGAATGCCTTCGTCAAAAGCACAATTTAAGAAAGTGTATTTGAAGTTACAACACTCTCCTTGTTGCCCTCTCTTCACATTGATTTTACGTTTCTTTACATTTTATTCTATCATTCCCTTCATAGTTACCTTATGATTATTCACATCAGGTTCTACATAATGTACTCTTAATTGTTGATTAGTTGAAACTCTCTAGAAGAATGACATCAAAATTATGTGTAAATATGACAACTGTTTCATCAAACATAAATTTTTTAGTTGAAGACACCATGAAGGCATTAACACAATGCTAATTGTCTATAAATAAGATGTTACTTTGATGCTAAAACAATGCAAGTGATGAATGATTGATTCACGTGACACATCGGTGACATCGATATGACTCACACATGACATAACATGATGAAAATCTCAATGCGATATTGATGCAAAATAATATCATATGTTTGAATTATTTGAGCATCGTGACTATGATGCAAAAACACAACGTGAAAATCTGATGTGCGCTAGCAAAAAAATCAACAAAATGAGTTGATGGCTATAATAGTGATGCTATAGACCTGTTGCAATAGTTCCATTTGGGATAGACCCATATTTCTTGTCTCTTTAGAAAGAGTTATTGAGGAAACATTCATAAAGGGAGAATCATCATCAAAGTGTGGAGAAGAAAGGTGAATTGAAATCATTGCAAATCATCAATGGGAAGCAATGGGAAAGATACTAATGGACCATGAGTCAGAATTTCATTAAATACAACAACCCCATGCTTAATGACCTCGTGGGTAGAAGGGTCATATGAATAATATTCCTTGGAAATTTCACTATAACCCACCAACTACAGTAGTGACTTTGAGGCTCAAACTTTTTTCACTTCTCCTTGGGAATATGGGCACATGCACTTGATCCAAAAATTAAAAGATGCAACACTGGAGGTTCGGTGCCATACCATTTGAGTATCATATGGGGTCATATTGTGAAAATTGTAGTTATATATTCATTTTATGATGTAATCTACACAACCAATTGCTTCTCCCCCGAAGTTAGGGTCCATTTGCTTGGATTGAAGCATTCATCGAGCCATTTCTAGAATATCTTTATTCTTTTGGACAACAACTTTGTTGCCATGTGAAGTAGCCTTCTACCAAGAAATGTTATGATTGTTTAGAAGTGTTTAGACATTATTTATAATACATTCATCTCCTCGATTAGTCTCGAGACACTTGATTTTTGTATCAATTTGATTCTCTGCTAATAATTTCAATTCCTTGAATTTTAGAAAAAAAATGATCCTTGGATTGAATGATATTTATCTAATAATGGTAAAAATCATCGATAAAAGTAAGGAAGTACTTATCCCCCAAAGAGAATGAGTGATCATAGGCCTAAAAATTTTAATATGAACCATCACAAGACGCTGAAACACCTATCTCACTTTAATAAAAGACTCTTGATGGTGTTCCCCCAACATACACCCTTCACAAACACCATTGGATGGTTCAATCTCTAGAATATCATAATATATCTAGATACACTAATACGTCACAAGGTACCAAACTTTCTATGAAACAAAATTACCAATTTTATGAAAAATGTGACCTCAAAATGAGAACTTCAACTCTAAAATCCCATTTTTTGGTGTCAAAAACACCAAAATCAACCTCTGAATTGAAAAGTGGTGTTACTGGTAGCACTGTTTTTTTTGGGGGGGTTAAAATTAGAACATTTTGAAACCATATACTTAAAAACTTTGTAATGTTGCCAACAAAATCCTTAAAATCAACCCTCAAATAAAACAATGGCACCAATAGTAGCACCCTTTTTTCTTTTTGGTGTCAAAATTACAACTTCTTTGAAAGGATGACCTTAACAACCTGTACCATCACAACAAAAAACTTAAATTCAACCCCATAATTTAAAAGTGGTTCTCTCAGTGAGATCCCACCCTTTTTTTCGAAGTCAAAACTGCAACGTCTTTGAGATCCATGACCTTGACAACCGGTACCCTTACAACCAAAATCTTAAAATCAACCCCCAAATCAGAAAGAGGTGTTACTGGTAGCACCCCCTCTTTTTTTATGGTATAAAATTGAAACATTTTTAAACCGTGGCATAGAAGTCCTAAGCTATTACAAACAAAATCATTAAAAAAAAGGGAAAACCAATAAACATAGAGAAAAACTATGTTTTATGAGTTTCTAGAAATGATAGGTTGGGAGCGAAAATATTATATATTAATTTAAAAAAAATAAAATTAAATGGAATTGAACTTTACAACTTAAACTCAACTATAATAAATAGTATAGATACTAAATTATGTCAATACATTTGTTATTCTTATGCGCCATAAGAAAATTGTAAATTTATCTATATTGAGTTATATAAAATCATAGGGAATCCCTAAAAGTTGAAGATAACAAAGCACACCTTTGATTTCGTTTTCTCTAATAACAAGTTAGATATCCACTGATTCGATAGGCACTAGACAATGTGGGTATTTTAGGTGTCAGTTTATCATGTTTTATTTTAACTTTCTTGTAGTATCCTAAGTAAGGAAACAACATCGGTTGCACATGCAAATATTGTAGAATCCGACCTTCACAGTCATCATATTTTATTTTAACTTTTTTTGCAATATCCAAAGCAAGGAAACTAATCCAATTGCACATGCAGCCATTATAGAACTCAACCTTCACGTCGATGAAGGTACACAATAGGAAGAAATACATCTCAGTTGGTTTGAGTAAGGGTTTTGACGGATTTTTAGCACCTTCTTCCAATTTGAACAACACTTGTGCTTTGATCATGTAATTCATTTATGCTACATATTTAAAGGATTGTAAGTGCCACTCTCATAAAAAATTATGAACAATAAGCATACTTTCTCGATAATCTAGAGAACTATAGTGAATTGAGGGAATTATGAGAATTGTTGGAGGATTTGGTTGAAGGAGGCGATAATCCCATGGTTTGATTCTTCTTGCGAACTTTACTGAATTTTCCAAGATGGTGACATACTATGCAGGAATCACGAATGGAACTGCTCCCAATATCCCAATTTTATGAATTAGAAGTTCCCTAAACTCTCCTACATGTTGAAATGTGCCAACTAATTTCCCACAATTGTTAGGATATGGGCGAATTTATTGGCTCTTACTACTCTATAGTTAGTTGAACCAAATTAGCTAAAAATAGATATGGACATGTGTAACTATTTGATTAGTTTGTGTGACTGTTTGATAGATGTTGTATACCTATGCATGCATGTAGAGCAAAAGCAAAGTGTGGGATGAGTGTAAGGAAGGTTGTAAGTTGGTGTTTGGCCATTGTAATTCTCCCTTGATCAATAAGAATAACGATTATCATTGCCTCGTGGATGTTTCTCCTTTTAAGGATTTTACCACGTAAATATTGTGTGATTGTTGTTTGCTTTATTTCTGCCATTAAAATCTTGTTCTGTTTATGCTTCCACTATCTAACAAGTGGTATTATAGCAAGTTAGCGCAACCAAGTGGATATTCGTGAGTTTAAGAGAGCCATTGGGTGATCCACGTGATGGAAGAGTTTGATCCATGTGCCACGTGATGGAAGAGGACGATTTTGTTGCATAGGGGCGATAGTTTCTAATCTATCATAGGTAAACCGGTTCAAAGGGAGCGATAACTAGTCTTCATCGTTGATCAATTGCGAAAGGAGTGCTACCTGTAAAAAAGAGGTATTGAAGTGAACTTTTGGTTACATCATGCAACACGAGGTAGATGCATAATAGATTTTTTAAGAACAACATATATTTTATGAAGGATCAGAACATGAGGTATGAAGGATCGATTTTACATTAAGCACAAGATATATCTCATAAAGGATCACTTTAAATTAATGGATGGAGTTACAAAGGATCACCTTTTATAAATAAATGAGGTGGATGCTTATTTTAAGAGGTGGATGGTTATTTGATTAAAAGGTGAATGTTTTAAAAGGTTTTAAGGAATATATATTTTAAATATTGTTTGGATTAAATCTTTTTTTGTTCAACCTTGAAATAAGATAATTCCTCCATATTAAAAATCTTGGTTTTATAAGCTGCAATTTTTTGGGAGGTTTGTGCTAATGGAAAAAGTGCAGATTTCAAAGTTTGAGGTGGAGAAATTCAACGACAAGATTAAATTTGAGATATGGAAACTCAAGATGTGAGATCTTCTTGTGTAACAAGGATTGAAAAAGGAATTGGCGGGCAAGAAAAAAAAACTGAAAAGCATGGCAGACGAGGACTGAGAAGATCTGGATGCAAGAGCCTTCAGTACAATTCGTGTGTGTCTGGTAGATGAAGTTTTGTTTAACATCACTGGAGAGGAGACAAAAACAAGATTATGGAACAAATTGGAAATCCTTTACATGACAAAGTCCTTGAAAAAAATAATCTATTTGAAGAGGCATTTGTATTTCTTATGGATGAAAGAAGGTAGAAAAATTGCCGATCATTTAAATGTTTTCAATACCTTGATTTGTCAATTATATAGTATGGATGTAAAATACGAAGATGAGGACAAAGCAATAACGCTATTGTGTTCGTTACCCGAGTCTTGGGATATTTTAGTTACATCTATGTGGTTTATCACAACATACACTATTGATTATGATACTATTGTGGGAGCTTTGTTGTCTGAAGAGATGCGAAGGAAATCCAATTTAGAAACTTCCACATTAGAAGCAATGGTGACTAGAGGTAGATCTACAGAAAGAGGAGAGGATTTGAGTGAAACATTCAGGTCTAAGTCAAAAGGTAGAAAGGGTAAGGGAAAATGTTGGTTCTGTGGAAAATCTAGGCATCTCAAGAAGGATTGCTGGAAAAGACAACAAGCATCCAAAGAGGACTCCACAAAGGAAGCAAATTTAGCTACAACAAGTTCATGTTTAGGTATGGTTGATAAAGTTTTATTTGTCTGTAGTATTTTTACACATTATTTTCATCATCCCTATGATCATTAACGATGTAAACCTATCTGTTGCCTTCAGAGGGGTCAGTGGCCTGAGTTCTTGAAGAGAGAAGGGAGAAGAACTTTTCCTGAGAAAAGAAGTTGCATTTTCCTGTGTAAAAACCTTATAAAAAAGGAAGTTCACAGGCTGCCTATGTATTAGGGTGCGAGAATGCATGATTCTCGCAGGCTGCATCATAGCTAGGGTGCGAACAGTTCGCAGGTTGCACTATAAGTAGGGTGCGAGAATGCTTACACGTGGGAAAAACAAGCATTTTCTCGAATCTTCTAGAAGGAGAAACTTCCATGGTGAGGTGGAATCCGAATGGTTTGGATCTTACTCGCTTTCATGATTTAGTGGGATCATCCTAACCTTCTCACCTTATCCTCTTCAACTTATAAAAGGAGAGGAGCTCTCATGGAGAAGGGGTTCTTGAGCTTAGCTTTGGTTGGATTGGAATTATTAGCTTGGTTGGAGTGGCTTTGAGATTTGCTTTGTCAAGATAGATTGTAAATATCATAAGATCTATGCTCTCAGAATTCTTGGAGTGAAAGTGTGTGGGGAGCGAAGGACAGTTGGAAGGGACCTTACGACATCAAGGCTATGGTCGTAATCTCTCTTTCACATTTAATATGATACAATAATATGATTCTTTCCTATAAAGCTTGTTGTGTTTTATTGTATGATTCCTTGATCACATACATAGGTTTATAGTGAGTTTATGCTATTACTATCACTTTGGTTGGTTGCGTTCTTTTGCAGGATCATCATTGTATGAGAGTTGGAACGGAGCTAGGATGGCGATGGCGAGAGGAAGCGACATTTAAATGGTATGTCACCCATCCCTCTTTAGTTAGTAAATTCAATATTTAAAACTTAAGGAAAGCGTCATGTTCTGGTGTGTTTTGTTCTAGATCTAGGTGGATCTAGGGAGATCAGTTAGTGTCCGCACCTACCGATTAGTCCGATAACAAAATTGGCGACTCCACTAGGGAATGAATTGTTTCCTAGTTAGTCTAGTTTCCCTTGCTTTGATTGCTTGTTTTCTAGTCTCTGAGTTTGTGGGAGATCCATCCAGACTCTATGGATCTGAAAGTTCACTCAAATTTAGTCCTTTTTAAAATTTTTGCTTGTTTACAGGAATTCTCACACTGTACCCTTTAGTGGCCTACGAGAAACACCTGAGTTCGCACCCTGGTGTTAAGTCCAGTGCAAACCCCTTGCAGTCAACCTTTGTTCAGCCTGCGAGAATCCTTGATTCTCACACTGTAATACACTGCCAGCCTGCGAACTTGTTTGTAAATTTTTTGGATTGGGTCTTGTCATTTTTTGATGCCCAGTTTTGCTTTGAACAACTGGATTGAACTTTTGGAGCCTATATTGATCTGTTTACAGTATTCTTGACATTCTTTGAGTTGCTTTTATCCATCTTTGCTTTGTTTGGTTTTGAAGTATTAGTCTCTTTCTTTGAGTGTATTTCAATTACAAAGCATGTGTTTTCTTTAGAATTGTTTAGGGAAAGATCAGATTTCTTATGAATAGTTCGCTTTAAAAGAAAACTTTTAGTTTGGGTTTCTTTGTTTTAAGAAAGTTCATTATTGCTTTTAGTGAAATTTTTGAAACAAAAAGATTTAA
>ML798489.1:30016-43967 GCA_009831015.1 Picea engelmannii | reverse complement strand
ATGAGTAACAACTAGTCTATATCCATTTAACTCCGAATCTATCAAGCGCTGAGAGGGATAAAATCTCTTGAGGTGCACACGTTTTTTAGAGTGCAAAACTTGAGGAAAGGTTAAAGGTTTGCACCTCGAGAGATTTAATCCCTCTTGGCACTTGATAGATCCGAAGTTAAATGGATCTAGGTTGGTTAAAAAAATTCGTCCCATCACCTCTTTTAATTTTTTTGGAAACAATTGTTAAAAAAAATCAAATATTAAAAAAAAAGACTTATTTAGAAAAAAACCAGTATTAAAAAAACAATTAATTTTTTTGAAACAATCGTTAAAGAAATTCAAATATTAAAAAAAAAGATTTATTAAAAAAAGAAATCTAGTATTAAAAAAATAAAAAAAAACACTTAAAAATAAATAAATACATATATTTAACAAAGCACTTATTTATAAGAATACTAAATATCATTATTATTTTTAAATCACTTAAAAACAAAAATAACACTAAATATTACAAAAAATTGGAAAAAACTTATTTTTTTAACAAGAACATAAAGATTTTATGTTATAAAAAAAAGGGCACGATTGAAGTTCGCAAAGTCTTACAAAAAGCCTAGAGGCAAGACAAAAATATGGTACTCAAGCAATATACTTGTCCTATCTGTCCCTAGGTAAATCCTGTTTCCCAAGGGAGAATATTCATTACAAAAATTTATAGTATAAACTCGAAAAAAATGCTAAGTATGCAAATGACTAAAAAGAACATCAAGTATCAACCTTTGGAAGGTAAGGAGAGTTCATATCGTCCTTTCCCATTTCACCAACCGAAAGATTCAAATTAGGAACGAGGCTGTCCACTAATGGGGATGATCCATTTGCAGTCGGATCCGAGTCTAAGGCTAGAGGTGCTGATGCGAATTGGGCTTGAAGGTCTTCCAATTAGGAGCGAAGAGCATTGATTTCATTGTGTTTCCATCTCATTGCTATTCTATGTTGTATCAAAATTTCCAATATAAATGTCACCTGGGAGGACAGACCCTGCACCATGATTTGCAGTTGTTGGAGAGATCTCCATGAATCTTCCAAAATTTTAGTCTATCCCTGGGAGGGTGCTGCTTCCCCACCATTCTCGGTGGCCATTGTATCCACTAACAACCAATTCCAATTAGCGTTATCCCAAAGAGTTCAAATTTTGCAGGCTAAGGGAGCCCAGAACCATGAGAGGACGCGATCCAACCCTAAGATCTAGTCCTGAGTGAAACTCCATTGACAAATCCCTCAATTATGCAGATGATGCCTTTGATTCCATCTTCCTCCCCTGCTTGCTGTTTCTATAGCGGGAAAATCCCCCTATGGACTACACCAGGGTTCTGAAGTGTAGGCAGAACTAATCGTCTAAAGTCTCCTACTTTTAACAACTATCCTGACATTACCCCACAAACATACATAAAATACAAAGTATAGGGATCCGATAGGAATACCTTAAACTTCGCGTCTGGTGTCGATCCCTTTGCGCTCAGTTTTTTCTTGATTGCAGATATCCTCCCAAGGCCAACCTACATTCACCAAAAGACAAACAAGAAACTACAAGCATGCATTCTATATATGGATTAGTGGGTTAGACATCATAACAAAAATGTAAACAAATCATAAATATTTAAGACATCATTTGGCGGGATGGAAAAAATATTTCTTTATATTAATCTCACAAAAGTCGTTTATAATATGAGATCGACAACTGCTCCTCAAATTCGATGTTGGGCTCCTCTTCACCATGCACCAACTGCTTCCATGTATTCTTCTTCTCTTCAGTTATCTCTAGGGAAATGGTCCGTTTACAATATGAAACTATTATAACCCTAAATTGCACCAGACATGCATACCTGGCATCATGCCACCTTGTTATTTTTTCCAAAGGCATCATTGAAAAACTCTTCTGAAAAACCATTTCTTTGAAGATGTAAGTGCCCTGCACCACTATTTCCCGTGTACATACGCTAGCTACACCATTACAACCCGCGTACACTTACAAAAAAGCGTGAAAAATAAAAATTGCAAAGGGATACGGGTTTTCGGGTAAGATATTGAAGAAAAGAGGTAAGATATGGATCTAGGTATGTTTGATAAATTTTGTCCTAATCTGAAAACTAGGGCACAATTAGAAGAAAGAAGATTTGATGTGAATAGATATGATAGAAATAATGAAAGGTATGTTATCCCTAAGCATAGAAAGAATGTTTGGACTAACAAATGGATGCAGGATCCTAGAAAGATTTTTTTGTAGGCTAGTTACTGTGATCCCAGTGCACAGTACATGAAAGGTTGGAGATCATTTAAGAGAAAGAGAGGATTAACCCTTTGTTACAGTTGCAGAAGATCAAGACATATTGCTAAGGAATGTCCTGGTAGAATACTTAGTTGTCTTTGCTTTAAAGCTATGGACCATGAAGTTTTGGATTGTCCTAGAATGATTGCTAAAGTTGAAAAGATGAATATGAAACAAGAAAATTATGAGACATGCCAAGAAACTAAGGATATGATAGAACCCCAGAAAGAATCAGAGACTGTATTACTACAGATGAAAGAAACCTTGAATGACCATGGAAAAATCAACTTATCATAGGTCTTAAAAGAGAAAGAGTACATAGAAACAAGAATAGGAGACTTCGACATAGACTATGTCTTGGATGAGGAAACATAGGTGAATATCATGACAGAAAGAACTTGGGAAATTTTGGTAAAGCTTGCTATGGTTCCTTCATTAGGAGGGATAGGATTATTTAGAGGAAAGATGATAACCCTATGTGGAAGACTTACCTAGACATCTATGAGTGCTCATGGCACTTCGACAGAAGAATAATTTGAGATCATTAATTTTGTTGAGAACAACGCCCCATTTACTATCTTGCTAGGAAAAACCTGGATTGAGAAAGATCAGATACGAAGGAAACAAGAAGAGGAGGATCTAGAATAGAAAAAGCAAGAACTAAGAGATTTCATGGCTAGGAGAATAGCGCACTTAATGGAAGAACAAGAGAACCAGCCGAAGCTACTAAAGACCAAAGATACGAATGTTGAAGTTGAAAGGACATAGGAAGACTGGAGACACCTATCTGTACAAGAGAGTAGAGCACCTACCCTAGAAAGAGAAGAAGTATTACCTTTGAACCCTATGAAAGAACCTCCACAATGCAAATTTATCATGCCAAGAGGAGATAAGAACGATAATGAAAAGAGGAAACCAGTGATTCAGATCACAGGAAAGAAGGCCAGAAAGCTTAGTAAGAAGAGGGAAAAGTTAGAAAAATTGCAAGAAGTTCCAAAGAATAATTCGTAGAAGAAAGGTTTATAGAACTCGAACTTCGCCATGATGAAGGCATATGACTGTTGGAGGAAATATGACTATTCAATCGACGCCCCCGAACGGTTAGGAAAGTAGTTATGGCCCGAAAGTTCAGCATTGGACCATTGGGACCGTGCCATAACAGATGGAATTGCATTGAATAAGGCTTTGCGACCCGTTGAAAGAAACCATTACAATGTTATCTATTTATCCCGTCGAGCGTTGCACCGAGAACACTTTTTCCAATTGTGATTATCTGAGCCCACAAAGAACTAGTTGATTTCGCGTAGTGATCATTGAGACCTATTCATCCATTCTGTTACATTGAGTATTGTTCACCGACCTGAGATATCGGATCTCGAGTGTGCATGTCGGACGAAATTAACGCAGTAGAAAAAACCGTCGAAGAGATTCTAATAGACCTCATGGTCGAGAAGGTGATTTCTGCAGACATCCAAGCCTCATCGACGCGAGGAGTACAAGCCTCCCCGTCCATTGGTCATGGATCTGGACCATCCTGAGCTGCGACCAAGAAAATAACCAAGCATCGTGATGACTTGGCGAATGCGAAGCTAATTCCATCCATCCTACCCGACTATATTCCACCCCTGGCCGGTGTGGTGAGTCATGATAATGTCCCGAGGGAATTCGAATACATAGTCATCATTGCGTACCTCCCAAAGGGAATACAAGCAGTCGGACCATAGATGGAGAGGATTCCAACCTTGAAGATCAATGAATATAACCTAGGAGACCGCAAGAGCTATGGCATGCTCGCACCTCACAAATATTTTACCAAGACCAAGGGGAAGAAGTCGAAGATCGTCCCCCAACCATGGACTATGGACATCGCGAGGTCCACTATCTTGAACATAATGAAGATACCACATTTTGGAAGACACTAGGAGGTTAACGCATGTGTTAAGCTCTTGTTGTCATGTTTCCATGGAGGATATCTATGGTTAGACAGATGCATCACCGTCGATCAGGCGCTGATCCATAGGATCACCGGATTGAGCATGCAGGGACCAGACCCACAATACTTTTATCCAGGGATGGCTGCAGACCGCGCCTTGGCAGAGAAGATCAAAGAAACCTACGACAATGTAGAGAAAGGGACGCGAGGCTACAAGGTAGCCTCCATTCAGAATGGCGCAATGCACCTTGCTTGCCAATTGATTGCTGGTAAGCTAGTAAGAAAGAACAGACCCATGCAATTCACATGTTTTATCGTTGACCTCATAGGAAAATGCGTGGAAGGACTACAGATGAACTGGACCAGTTGCCTAGTCAATCAGTTAGAACTGGATTGTCGCGAAGCTCATGATCAGGGTTATGAGTTCCATTTTAGCTAGCTGTTGATCCTCATCACATTCACTGCTTTGGAGATGCTGGAAGGTGCGACCTTCCCTGACATTGAACCGTTCGAGCCATTAGATGCAAAGTTCACCACGCTCTGGTATTCAAGCGATATGGGGAAAAATGGCAGTTGAACGTAGTATTCCATACCTACTACCTGCAGCTGAAGAGGGATATTGAGTCTTTCCCTCGTATGATGCCAAACACCCTGGACAGGTTCAGGCCCCTTATGAAGTTCCACACAGATAGGCATTTTATTTATATTACTGTGCATGTAGACAAATGTAAAGAAGAGCTTCAGTCCTACTACAAGCTCACAGAGGAGGACCTAGAAGAAATCATTAAGGAATGGCCCACATAGTTCCTTATACCAGTCGACCAGGTAGCACTGCCCGATCCCAACCTCATTGGAAGTCTGGTGGTTACTCGCAAAGAGTATGATGCACCCAACAATAGTAGGAAGAAAAAGAAGGAAGATGTACAAGAAACACACAACACATCAGAAGAGTCTGCATCAGATTCACCTAGCAGAGGAGGAGACGACTAAGTGGACAAAGAAGAAAAAGAAGGGGAAGAAGACATGAAGAAGCAGGGCGAAGTAACATCGCCTAGGAACCCCCTTGAAGAGGTAGAGACATCCAAGAAAATAAAGGTTTTCCCCATGAAACCTACATCATGAAAGAAGTCCAAAGCGAGTAAGCCGAAGCTACATATTGTGATGACGGTCGATGACTTCGACTTCATTATCGCAGCTGTATCAGATGCCTCGAAATATATTTTTCAGAGAACTGAAGCCAAACACGAAGCCATGTATGATAGAATTGAGACATAGATAAGAGGTGTACAACAAGCCCTTCACTCTAGCGAGACCAGAGAGAAGCAACTACCCGGAGTGCAGTTGAAAGGATCAAAGCATAGCCGTAGAATGTAAACAACTAAGAAGTCACAGTGCACAGACTTATGAGTGCCTTACCGAGGACCTTGAACTGAAGACACTGGAGTCGCAACTCTGGGAAGAAAAGCAACAAGAAACAATAGTACAATCACAATTGAAACTCCTGTTAGCAGTTGAGAGGATGAAAAGATCCCAAGAACAATGCACAACTCAGCAATAGGTCCATACCATACAAAGAAAATTCATGGAAGTGACTTAGAAGATATAGCCAGTCCAGGATGCAGCTTGCCTACTTTTTGAAGAGATACAAGGCCGAGGAGCAGAGCTAGAACAAGTACTCACTTTGGTAGAATAACGCTTAGAGGGACCTATGAACGAGGCAATTATTCAAGAGTTCACCAAGTAGGAGGCCTTGGTGCAAAAACATGTTGAAGAATCTCTAGCCAAGCTCGAGGCTTTTGAGGTAGAGTTACCCAGACCAAAGTGGCTCAGGATGAGTCAAAGGTGAGTGTCAGGGGCCTGTTGGCCCTCCACCAAGTTTTGGAGATCCTTGGTCATGTTTGACCTCTTTTGGGACTTTGACAGGCTGCTCGAAGGCGAAGAGAAAGTCAAAGAAGAGATTGCGGGATCTCGACCCCTTTTTTAGGGCAATTTTTGGGACTAGGGTTTATGTAACGGGTATGGGATGTTGGCCCATGGGTTTACCCATGTCTAGGCCCATTTTATAATGTATAAATAGATATCTAGGTGATGTAGGAAGAGGCCAATGTGCTAAGTGTGAATAATTGTGGATGCTTTGTGCATGCTATGTGTTAAGAACTTGCAAAGCTAAGTGTAAGTGATTGTAAGAATCTTGTGTATAGATAGTAAGAAGGCTTTGTGCTTAAACCTAGATCCGAGAAGGAGGGCATGGCGAGGTGCGTGCATATATTCTGTCCTATGCGAAGTGGGTACTGAGGATTTGTGCATGTAAGGAGATTGACATAAGATAATAAAGAAGACAAAGAGTTGGTGGACATAGCCCCACATTGGGGTGAACCATGTACATCATGTGTTATGGTTGCTTTGTGCATTATGGTTGTATGTTAGTGATTTATGCTTAGTGCCAATATCTTTATGTATGATGCATATGGTATAATATCTTAGTGCTTGGTAAGGTGAATGAATGTTAGATCTGATCTTTTTCCATATGATAAGTTCTTAGATGTGTTAGATCTGGTAGAATACTGCGTTATTATGTAATTAGGGTCTGGATCTGCGATGTGAATGAAGGTTAAATACTGATGAATGTTAACGTCTAAGTGCTTTGTTAAGTGGTATAATCACAGATCTGTGTCCCAGCTAGGTTGCAGACATTTGCGTCCTGCAACCACCCCTGCCTCTACCTCGGGTGAGACTTCATCTGCTTCACAGGTGTTTCCGAAAGGGCCGGTAGTTAGGGTTTTGTTGGTGCACTGTTGAAGCATTGAACCCTGGGTATGCCACTGTGCCAACAAGCATGTGATGGTATCCTGCAAGCTGGCGAGATGACATCCTTCCTTGAGCCCAAGAGAGCCACATGTTTGTCTCTCATGTGTTATGATGTGATGGTCATTAATCAAGGTATTAAGGTGTGTGAGATTCTCCTGTTAACACCAAGAGTCCCTTTTGTCCAATTAGTTGCTAGGTTTGTCTGATTGTCGACAAGACCATTGTTTTCCCACAGGATGTGGAGAAAATAAACCAGGGGAATGACCAAAAGGTTATGTCAGATTCACCTGATTATAGCTGCCAATTGAGCATCCTTCGATGCAGAGCCTTGAACAAAAAATCTAATTGTGTTCTTAGAGTCACCAAGTATAATGAGCTTATGGATATGGTTCTCCTTAGCTAATTGAACTCCTTGTAATAAGGCATACTTATCATATTGGTTATTCATGGGTTGACTTAGGCTCCAAGCGAAATGGAACTCAATATTCTCCCTGGGATAAAAAATAACCCCTCCAGCTCCTGCCACACTAGAAAAAAATTATTTATTAAAAAAATAAATTAAAAAAAAATGTTTATTGGGAGAGGGGCGATGTCGAACATCAGTTGCCCGAGAAAATTATGCAACATGAATTAAGCCAATGATTTATGTGTACCATTTTCCTTTTGTCCGTTGGATACTACATTATTCACCATCCAACACAAAGGATGAAAAGAGCACATTATCAATGATTAACTCACTGTATGGTGCATATCACTCACTGTCAACTACCCGTCTCAGTTCAAGGCATATAAACTTGTAGTCTTTATAGTAAATTTTACAATGATTATAATGAGGCACCGACCTCGTCATATCTTTATTAGTTGTGATAGTTGGCATAGACTTTGATTCCTTGGATCCATCAGAATTCATGCGTTCAATCAAATTGCCTGGTCGTTTTCTGCTCCTAAACAATTAAAATTAGTGACATATCCACAACCAGTAGATAACACCATATGAATTCAAAGGACGACACACCGAGTGTTGAGAAATGTCAAGGCATAGTTTGTCTTCCAGTTACAATGTTGGTTTAAAGGGGAGCAATTGCTTGAACACAAATAAAACATAACATAATCACGTTGAAGAAGATTAGCGTGATTAAACCACATAATGTATGTCACATGAAATGTCCCCAAATTAAATTAAATCATATTATCACTATAGATATATTTTAATTATTAAGTATGTAAATATATTGAAAAGACATTCAAATTAAACAAATAAAAACAAATAAATAAATATGTAAACTTAAAATGCATTTATATTTATTTATTTTCATTAATTTTATTATCAAACTTTTAAATTTAATAAATCATACATAAAATTGATAGATGACTATAGATCCAAATCTACTCGTAAATCCATAATATGTATATATGTATAGATACAAATAACACATCTAAGTAAATTGTAAAACCAAATCTACTTGGAAATCCAAATTTCTCAAATGTTTTTGGTGAAATAACAACACAACGCTTATCCTAACAAACTTTACATATGCTTATAAATGGAATAGGCCCTCGAAGCTTAAGCACCTAACAAGTGGATTACAATTGCGCTCTAGAAATTTATTACCTTACAATTGCTCTATAGAAATTTATTATCAATAGCTTTTGATGACATGTGAATAATCGATTGGATTTTACCTTACCTTATTAGTTCAAGGAAAGAATAAACTTTCCCAACTTGTACATATGATGGGAATCAACACAATATCTTGAGGAAACCACCTTAAAACCATGATCTATGTCTTTCATTACCCATTGATCAGTCATGAATTCCCCCTTTTTGTTAGTGTGAGTGATGTGGTAAATAGAAAGAAGGTTGGGCCCAACTCCTATAAAATGAAGGACTTCTCCAAAATTGGTGATGCCAATAATGAGATCATCACATCCTAAAATTGGTAGTGTTGAGTTATCACCAATGATCACCTTCTCACCACCGTGTTATTATTGAAAATTTTACAGAATGTGTTGGTGCTTAGTCATCTGCATGTTAGCTCTAAAGTCAACAATCAACTATGAAGTGGGGGAGGACCAATATAAAGAGTGCACATCCAAATGTGCATTGTAAGATGAATCCATTAGGTTTAATAATACCTTTATATAACCCAAAATCGCTCCTTGGAAAAAAGGAGGTGTTAGCATTGAAAAAGGGAAAAATAACTTAGGGAAACCATATAAGAGAGGCATTGGTCTTATAGTAGGGTTTATTCTTCTAGAACTTCTAGAAAAAACCTAATCGAACAATAATCTAGAAATCCTAGTTTTGCATTCCTTAATGTAATACCACTAGCCAAAAATATTTGGATCAGCTATTGAATTGAGAGAGTAAGGTTCACACTTGCTTTGGTACCATGTTGAGATTAACAAATGAAAGCAAGAGAACTGAATGGAACCAAAGACAAACCCTAGTGTGCTAGAGAGATACAAATGCCTTAGCATGAGTGCACTATAGAAGAGACACACTAGTGCACACAAAAGAAAGACATGCCAATCACAAGATAATGCTAAAGATATAGGTGTCCTTAGACATAAAACACTTTATAAGAGAGATTAAGAAGATCACAACATGGTAAATTTTCAAATGAGGGTTGTGGTGTATATATACACAACTCAAGTATGGCACTACCCCTAGGAGGCTTTAATATGCCTATATCTACAAGTTTAACTAGGTTGGCCTTAAACACTCCTTAGTATTACAATAAATGATAACAAATGATCAAAGCATGAACTTAGCCATGATTACATATACATTAATTATACATATGATGTGTTGTGGTCACATGTAAAGTTTACACTGATAATTCTATAATGTACCCTAAAATTTTTGGGGGGTCTCCACATGTACTGGGTACATGTCCTCACACACCATAAAACTTGGTGTAACATAGTGGCTAACATATTTAATAATTAGAATTGATAAATGATACATGGATATACGAAATTAGTTTATCTTTTTAATATTTAGAATAATTAATGTGATTAATTTCATTTTATTTTGGGAAGTTTTAAAAAATTAGAAAAATATCTCAAAATTGGAACTTAGATAATTATTAAATATGTTAAAATAAACTCACATGATTGGTCAATTTTATACGAAATAATAGCAAAAGTGGAAAAAATGATTCATATATTCAGTCCTAATAACATTATATACAACAACTATGATTTTTTTTAAAGAGTATTTAGAAAAAAACACTGAAGAGAAACAACTATGGTTTTGCATAGTTGTTGTACCTTATTAGTCCCCGCCGAAGGCATAGAGGGACTATAATGATCGATAATTCGTTGACTTTATATTAGTTTGTCATTTGACTACAATTTTTTGCATACTTTCTAATGTTCGACATACAGAACTAAAAGCATTATTTTTTATATAATAAAAAAAACCATATATGTTATGATCTGATTGGATGATAGATTTGAGGTCTTATTGCCAACTTCACTATTCCCAATGAATTATATGTTTCCATATCCAAAGTTTTATCACATACGGTACTTTTTTTTATTTGTACTAATCATATTGAAATGTTTATATATCCAAAGTTTATAGTGATCGATAATTCCAAAGTTTATAACCTTCTATTGTGATTTATTTATTTTATTTGTGTTATTATTATTATTACTCCTTTGTATTTGTATTGAAATGTTTGCATGCCAAAGGTTTATATCGTTGACACTTTTTTTGAGGTGCTTGAATAGGCCTGACAACTTAAATGTTTACAGGACACGAGGTTCTCAAACATGCCTGACAACTTAAATGTTTGCATACTGCGAGGCCCTTAGACAGCCTGGCAACCTTAAATGTTTATCTAAATAGGGTTCTCAGAGTACATTTTTCCTCGAAATTTTCCATACAATGTTGCAATGAATTTGGAAAATATTGTTGTCCACCACCAGTTGAATAGACATTGTATGTTTCATACTTCTTCTAGGCTTAGAATGCAATTTCGTCATCGTTGAAGCTACATACATTGTTTACTGGTTCGATGGGTGCCTCTTCTTCGCTGGTTCGTCGATTTCTGCTTGTTGTTGTTGTTTGGTTCACCATTCGACCTGTGCTTCTGTCTTTCATCGTTTCAGAGTAATTTTCCATGCCATAATTTCATTTTCTATTCCTTCTTTGATGTTTAGTGTTTGCAGTTTGCAAGTAAGAATTTTTGCTTATTTCTACTGGCATGCTCGTCATATGTTTCCAGTTCCTTCTGTGCTTCGGTTGTAGTTTCATATTAGTTGGAGATACATATGTTGTTTACTGGTTCGATGGTTGTTTCTTGTTTGCTGGTTCATCGGTTGCTGGTTGTTTTTGTTTGGATCAAGTTTAAGATTTTGGGGCCCTGGGGCTGCAGTTGGGCCTGTTTGTACTTTCTCACTGGTTTGGTTCTTATTGTTTTCTTTTGTTTACTTCGACTTTGTAGGGTTGGGGTCCTGCGCCGACAGTTGGAGCTGTTTTTTTTTTAATTATTTTTTGGGCGCTTTACGGTGTTTAGAACCTGCACCCATGAGTGGACATGCGGTTGTGTTATTTTCCGTGTCTGGCGAGGTCGAGATATGTTCTGTTGTAAAATTTTGCTGATACTTCAGTGTTGACATGATAGAAAATAGTGGCATAAAAAATAATTGGACAACTACATGTGCAATTGCAATATTCACTGTTTTTTTGTTAAAATAAAAACATGTGCAAGATGCACTTATAAACCATCTATTGGAATGTGCCCATATCACAATACATGTTCTTTATCCTCTACACAGACTAGTGTGACCACAATACAATTTTTCTTGTACTTGAGATATGATATGTACAACAAAGAGAGTGCAAAATTATATTTCCATGTCTGGAAGCATATCTGGATACTTTTCCATGGAAAACCAAAATCGTTTAGCTATGGCCATGCACTTTCTTAATATTTTGTGGCTTGTAATATATTTTGGGCAGGGGAAAAATTTATATATTTACAGCCATGGATGGAGAAAATAAAAGGTTCATGTTTCTGCCTATCTTTTATTCTATTCGTTGATTCTCATTTAATGTATGTACATATTACTTGTTCTCCGGTGCATACCAGCTTCCATTCATGTTCATTGTATTTTGTGCGTTCCCACATTCAAACAAACATAATAGCTTGAGAAAACGACAGAGTCTTGACTGCAGCTGTGGAAGAGGAGATACAAAGGTACACGCTTGTACTGTTATTTCATATTTGATTGTTTTGTATTTCATTTATTGTCTGTATGTGTGTTCACCTAGTTTATTGTATGTAGATGTTGCGTACCTTCCTACATAATATATTCATTACATGTCTTCCTGCACACTAACTTCCTTCATTTCCATTGTATTTTTCCTGCATTGCTACATTTAAACAAACATAATGGACGGAGAGGACGATGGACTCTTTGGCACAAATGTTGACGAGGAGTTACAGAGGTGCATACCTGTACTCTTATTTCATATTCCAATGTTGAGTATTTCATTGTGCTTGTTCTACTGCTTTGCACCTTTTTTTTTTTTCATTCTGTATATATATACTATGTATCTTTCTGCTTATTCTCATGTGAATTGTATTTTTTGTTGTTGTTACATTGAAATAAATAGAACTATTTTTATTTATTTTACATGTCTTTATTCATACTAACTTGCCTTCATGTCCATTTTATATTCGACGTTGCCACCTTGAAATAAACATGTTGGTTGGACATGAAGATGAATTCTTCTATGCAACAACAAAGGGTTCTGTGGTACAATCTTCGAAAAGGTATACCAATTGTGATAGTAACTTAAATATACAAAGTGGGCGGGGTCATATAATATTAGACTAGAAAACAATGACTTGGAAGCAATGGGCCTTTGTACCCTCCCCATTTCTACTTTTTCCATTTTCTATTATCCCTTTTGCTTTCTAATTTCTTTGCTTAGTTGTCTTTCCGAAAATGATTTGGTGCACGGGTTGGCAGATTCACAGGTTCACATTTATGGTCACACTTCTACCTTATTTCATACTTACCCACTTTGTCGATTGTGGGTGCCGAGCTGGCGGGTTCAAGATTGCACCCTTGGATTTCGGGGTTCCGCGATATACAGATTGGTCTCCGTGCCCCACCATCACGCCCTATTTACCGTTACACATTTTTCCAGTAAAAAAATCAGAGGCATACAATTTGACCCTTGGGTCCTCATGTTTCCTGAGTATCCATTGACACCCTATTTCATATTCCATCTCCTTCCACCCTGCATGTGACATTAAGAACTATTATGGACAATATACAATGCATATGCTTGTTTACTCCTTCTGATATTCATCTACACATGCTTGCATCAGAAAAAGTTGGACTAGTGACATGGACATGAGTAGTCAGTCATCCTAGACATCAACAGACTGACAAGGCCAAAGGTAAATATGTATACATTTTGTTCCTAGTATGTTTACCAAACAAATATCCTCAACTATTTATTCATCTATGGCATGGTGAATATGTTGATGTCATCTGCAATACATGCTTTGCAGTTCACAAGAAGTATAAACAAGTACGAGTGAGACGTTGAACATAACGCAGGTTCCGCAGACTAAGAGGTGTGGTTGCAAAAATCTGGCTCCATAGTTCATTGAAGCTGTGCGTCTACTTGTAAATTTATGCCAGGAAAAAAATAAAACAAAAAAATAATGCACACTACCATTCAATTTACTTTACCTGTTCAAAAATTGTCACCAGTTCTAAACTTGTAACACCCAAAGTACTATCAATAGAGGGCTTAAACAACCGCTGAACTGGAAAAGTGTTCATCGGGGACATAATGGTAGTCTATAGCACCTACTTGGACAAGGAAAACAAAAATAGATCCATTATGTGTGTTGACATGA
>ML798489.1:0-18030 GCA_009831015.1 Picea engelmannii | reverse complement strand
ATTATTTACCTTTTAAAATCTCTTAAACCACTTTGACTACTTTGACCTTTTGGGGCTTCTAGATGACATATGAGGGTCCTCCAACTTCGTAAGGCCACAACTCTCAAACCATGAGGAGTTATGTGACGTTCCACATATCACCATAAAAAAAATGACATGTACTATCCATATAGAATAGTATTATCTGAAAATATATCGTAACTCATACCCTTATCCATCAAACAAACTTGGGTCCATTACCCAAACCCGGGGTCTCCAACTTCTCATGGCCATAACTCTCTAACCGTGAGGAGTTATGTGACGTTCCACATACCAGAGGAAACATAATGACAAGAACTATACATATATGATAGTTTACCTACCAAATTCATTGTCCTTCATCTCAATATTCCACAATTAATCATGGGTTCTCTTACTCCGTAAAGCGTCTTCCCGTGAGGGCTTTCACCATAAGGGGACCACTTTGGAGTTCATCCATATTTACTTCTTATAAACCATGACAAGACAATAATGAGTCATATTTAAATCAAACAATATTGGGTCCATTACCCAAACCTTTGTGCTGCGAGGCTTTCTTAAAGGGTTGACATCAATGACAACCAACCTTAATCAACAATTGCATGTGCAACCTGTGTCCCTGAAGTTTTCAACTGTGGAGAGGTGGTTTCTTGGTGTGTCCTAACTTTTAGTTAAGGGATATTCCATTTGCCCTGCAACGTTTTTCATCTTCTTCCTCATGGGAAGCTTATGAGAACTATCAATTTTACCACAAGATGATCCATCGAGGAGAAAACTGCAAGGATTTCCTTAAAAAAGAAGCATGGTATTCAGTTTTGTATGCATGTTGAAGAGCATCTCGATGGCTCCTGCATATTGCAGATCCCGTACCTGTGTTTGTGGAAGATATGTTCAATGTTTTGGCCCAAATAACTGGGTCCAATTTCTAAGGTAGATATATAATGCTTAATGTTCTTTTTTTTTAATTGATTTACTATTAATTTTTTTTTCCTTGGAGTCTTGGTTGCTGCTTCTTTTCTGGATTTAACACCTCTTCTCATTGACATGGTTCGATAGTCTCATAGTTCTTCGATATTGTATTTTCTTAGGTAATTTGTTCTAGAATGGAGCATCTAACAATTATATGACAATGTACTGTGTCGATCCATCAAGCTTTTATGCAAACAAAAAATGAATTTCAGACAGTTTCAAACCGATTTTCAATTCTATTCGTAATGCAGATAGAACATAGCAATACTAAATCATAATGTTGTAGCAAGATCATCATTCTTGTTTCTAGACATGCAATTATTAAGCTTTAATGCTAACAACCCATAATACAAGAAGTTTAATACTTAAGTTAATATGTTATAGTCATGGAGACTGTATCAAGAACACACTTACATCCACAAGTTGAAATAAAATCTAATCTTCAACAAAGCATTTGCTGACAATTACTAGAAAATCATGGTTTTGAAAAAATGGGGCTTGTTTGAAACCAAGTCGCACTTACGAAAATGCCCTATGCCTTTCTATTTTCCCACTATTTTATCCCCTGTAGTTTCTCTTTCTGGTTACTTAATCATTTTTTCCGAAAATGCCTTGCTGCGTGTGTTGGCGGATTCACGTGTTTCGACTGAGCGCTCCCCCTTTGTCTAAGTTGCACTTTCTATTGTTCCATGACCTACAAACACCACTCTAACTTCTACGATATGTAGATTTACTTCTGAACTCCCACATCATCCCCTCTTTTGTGTTACACATTTTGAACTAAAATGTTCTGATATATACAATTTGACACTCGGGGCCTTACGACTCCTCGGGAACCCATCACCCTATTTTGAAGCCCGTTTGAACACTTTCCAACTTGAAAATTTCTTGACATCTCTTTGGTGGATCGTTGAGTTTGTGGGTTCATGAAATTTCAAATTTCTAGATGTTGTTTCCTGTGCTCGCTACCTTCAGATTTCTTTCCAAGTATATGCAATATGTATACAACTTGTCCAACAACATACATAAAAGATCTTGCTAGGAAATGGAATATCTATTGCAGATTTGAATATATTGGACCTTCTTTTCCCTCTTCTATACTTGACCAAATTGTTGTTTCTTTTTCCCCTCTACTCTCTCTTTCTTGTTACTTAGTCATTTTTCTGAAAATGCGACTCCAACCAACCAGTAGCCATTCGATGCCTAGGCACTTTTCAGATCGCGAATTCTCGAACATGCGGGCTCTATATTGAACTTCCATTGTTCTGTGGCCTGCCAACAACACCCAAACTTCCGCCATATACAAATTTGCTACCACACTCCCACATCATACCCTCTTCCGTGATACACAATTTGCACACAAAAGTTTCGAGACCTGCAATTTGACCTTCAGGTCCTCACGTCTCCTGGGGACCTATTGTCACCCCGTTTTGAACCCCCTGCGTCCACTTTCCATATTTCACCATTTCTTGGAATCTCTATCACACCTCCAATTCCATACTTACCCAAATTTTTTCGCTTGCGGATTTCCGGACATGTGGACTGCACTTCCAGTGTTCCTTGACCTGCAAACAGTCCCCCCCACTTCCAAGATATACAAATTGATTTCCAGACTCCTACATCAACCCTCTTCCTTGTTACACAGTATGCACTAAAATTTTCGATCAATACAATTTGACCATCGGGCCCTCATGTCTCCTCGAGGACCCTTGTCATCCTATTTTGATGCCCCTCCAACCGCTTTCCACGACCATTTCTTGCAATCTCTTTCGTGGATCGTCAGGTTGGCGGGTTCAGACAATTTCCAATTCCTAGTTGTTGTTTTCTCTGCCTACCACCTCCACACTTCTTTCCAAGTATATGCAATAAGTATATAACTTCTCCAGAAATATGCACAAAATATCTTTCCAGGAAATGGAATATCTATTACAAATGTGAATATATTAGCCCTTCTTTTACGTCTTCTATACTTTACCAAATTCTTGTTTCTCTTTTCCCCGTACTTTATCTTTCTTGTCACTTAGTCATTTTTCTGAAAATATCTAGCTGCGCGGGTTCGTGGACTTGCAAGTTCAGGACTCCTACATTGGCCCCTCTTCCGTTTTACACAGTATGAACTCAAAAGTTTCGATCAATACAATTTGACCGTCGGGCTGTCATGTCTCCTCAGGAACCCGAATTCCTACATCAACCCCTCTTCTGTGTTACACAGTATGCACTCAAAAGTTATGATCAATACAATTTGACCGTCGGGGCCTCATGTTTCCTTGGGAACCCTTGTCAGCCTATTTTGAAACCCGTCTGACTTCTTTCCACGACCATTTCTTGCAATTTATTTCGCGGATCGTAGGCAATTTCATATTCCTAGTCTCTATTTTCCGTGCCCGCCACCTTCACACTTCTTTCCAAGTATATGCAATAAGTATATAACTTCTCCAGAAACATGCAAAAAAGATCTTTCCAGGAAATGGGATATCTATTACAAATGTGAATATATTAGCCCTTCTTTCTCGTCACTTATTCGTTTTTCCGAAAATGTCTAGCTATGTGGGTAGGCAGACTTGCAGGTTCATGTTTGCACTCATGCTCTTATATCACGACACCGATCAACCGCTTCCCCATTCCATACCCATCCACTTCTCCGGCCGTAGATTCCTGGTAGGAGGGCTCTAGATTGGACTTCTATTGTTCCATGACCTACGAACAATACCCTAACTTCCGCGATATACAAATTTACAACCAGACTCAGATCATACCGTCTTCCATATTACAATCTACCTAACATGCCTTCTTCCATTTTACACATTTTTCACTGAAAACTTCCAAGAAATACAATTTGAACATCGGGTCCTCACGTCTCATGTGGAAATATTGTCACCCAATTTTTAAGCCCGTCCGTTCACTTTCCATACTTCTCCATTTCTTCGAATTTCTTTCGCGGATCGTCGGGTTGGCGGGTTCAAGAAATATCCAATTCCTAATCGCTGTTTCCTGTGCCCGCGCCCTTTTGAAATTAATAGTTAGCACTTATATATAAGATCTTATTTCTAAGTATGCAATTAGCAAGCGTTAATGCTAAACCATGATTTGAGGAGATCTCCCATTGATACACATAAAATCAAAATTTTCGGATGGTTATATTATCCCTTCCAAGTGTTAATTTCAAACACCATGGAATGCCATTTGCACGTCGTCAGGTTGGTTCGTTCACGAAATATTCAGTCCTCGATTTCGAAAACGAGTTTGACCGGCTGTTTCCATATTCCATACTTAGCCATTGTCCTGGAATTCCGTAAATATACAAACCGGTCGCTGAACTGCCCCACCATGCTCTCTTCCATTTTACACATTTTGCAGTAAAAAATTCTAATACATAAAATTTGACCGTCAGACACTCACCTGCCTTCTTCCATGGTACACATTTTGCACTAAAAAATTCTGAGACATACAATTTGACTGTAGGTTCCTCATGCCTCCTGTGGAGCTATCATCACCCCATTTTGAAGCCCATCTGTCTTCTTTCCATACTTCACCATTTCTTCAAAATTCTTTCGTGGATCGTCGGGTTGGCTGGTTCAAGAAATATCCAATTCCTAATCTCCATTTCCTATGACCACGCCCTTTTTCAATTAGAAATTAACAATTATATATAAGATATTATTTCTAATTATGCAATTAGAAAGCGTTAATGATAAACTAGGATTTGAGGAAATATCCCATTAATACGCATAAAACCAAAATTTCTAGATGGTTATATTATCCCTTCCGAGTGTTAATTTAAAACATCATGGAATGTCATTTGCGCGTCGTCGGGTTGGTCTGTTCATGAAATATTGAATACTCGATTCCAAAAACGAGTACGACCGACCGTTTCCCTATTACATACTTAGCCACTTTCCCAGAATTCCACAAATATACAAGCCGACCATTGAACTTCCCCAACATGCTCTCTTCCGTTTTACTCGTTTTGCAGTAAAAAATTCTGATACATAAAATTTAACCGTGGGACACTCGCCTCTCCTCAGTATCCCACGTAACCCTATTTTGAATCCCGTCTGACCTCTTTTTAGACCTTGCCATTCGTTTCTTTCTTTTCCCCGTCTCCGTGACCTTCACACTTGTCTATAATAAAAAAATGTTTATATATATAGTATATTTTTCACTGAAAAATTTCGAGACATACAATTTGACCGTCGGGTCCTCACGTCTCTTGTGGAACTATTGTCATCCCATTTTGAGGCCCGTCCGTCCGCTTTCCATACTTTGCCATTTCTTTGAATTTCTTTCGCCGATCGTCGGGTTGGTGGGTTCAAGAAATATCCGATTCCTAATCGCTGTTTCCTATGCCCGTGCCCTTTTGCAATTAGAAATTACCAATTATATATAAGATCTAATTTCTAAGTATGTAATTAGCAAGCGTTAATGATAAACCAAGATTTGAGGAAATCTCCCATTAATACACATAAAACCAAAATGTCCGGATGGTTATATTATCCCTTCCGAGTGTTAATTTCAAACATCATGGAATGCCATTTGCACGTCGTTGGGTTGGTTCGTTCACGAAATATTCAATCCTTGATTCCAAAAATGAGTCTGACTGACCATTTCCCTATTCCATACTCAACCACTTTCCCAGAATTTCGGAAATATACAACCGACCGCTGAATTGCCCCATCATGCTCTCTTCCGTTTTACACGTTTTGCAGTAAAAATTCTGATACATAAAATTTGTCCGTGGGACACTCACCTCTCCTGAGTATCCACTGTAACCCTATTTTGAATCCTGTCTGACTGCTTTTCAGACCTTGCCATTCGTTCCTTGCTCTCCCCCGTCTTCGTGACCTTCACACTTGTCTATAATAAAAAATGTTTATATATATATATATATATATCTCTTGTTTCTAAATATGCAATTAGTGACATTTAATTCTAACAACTCATCATGCAGGAACCGTATAGATTGTCATTGATGGGCGAAAGACTGGAGGAGATCTCCTATTAATACACATTAAACCAAGATTTGTGGAGGGTTATATTATCCCTTCCGAGTGTTGATTTCAAAATCATGAAATGTCATTCACACGTCGTCGACTTGGCACGTTCACAAAACATCCAATCCTTAATTGCTCTTCGCTGTGCCCGCCACCTTCGCACTTCTAAATATGCAATATGTAAGATTTAATGCTAACAGTTCATCATGCAACACCCATACATATTGTCATTAATCAACGAAAGGCTCGAGGAACTTTCCCATTCATAAGCATTTAACCTAGATTTTGCGGAGAGTTATATTATCGGCTCCAACTGTTCATTTCAACCATCTTCTGGAGAAAACCAACGTTCTCATAAACCTATGGAATCAACTCGACAATAGTTCTATGGAGATAGAGTGAACATATTTGGGCCCGAGGACCAGAAATTCCAGTGGTCCAGGGCATATTCTTATTACTCAACCCTTGCCACCCAAAACAAAGTAATTTGGACCTCTAGGATTGCTCGCATAGGCTGTGTCCCTGAAGTTTTTGACTGTAAGGAGTTGGTCTCTTGGTGCACCGATAAATTCATTTCAGACAAAATAGTTATTCCACTACGTGACCGCTCTTCTGTTTCTTTGTCCCCTCAGGTCGTCTGCCAGATGTTAATATTGTCGGAGCCAACATTGATGTTCAAAGGAGAAGATTCCAAGAAGTTCCTAACAAAGCATAATAACGGGTTGGACCTCTTGCCCGATTTCTTGGAAGACCCGATGGTAGTTCCTGAAGATATCACAAGCTTGCAGGTTAGTTCATTTAGAAATCTATTTCGCGAAATTTCCTGGCTGTTTACAAGAATAACGAGATAGGAGTCCACAACAACTATTTCTCGGATGGATCTTTATATTTTGCATTTCAAAGTCAAGGAACAAGCCATTTTTTATTGGGGCAAGCTAATTTCCCATGAAATCTGTTCCCAATTGTCAAGCTTCAAAAAGGAGAAGAACGTTTATATGTCATCCTACTTAGTTTTTGCGATAGCACATTGCTTCCAGTTTCCAGAACCGTCTTTGTCCAAGAAGGTCAACTGGGAATTCGACCCAATAACGTTCTGGTACCAGGACTTGTGGAAGCACAAGGCCTCCCACTGTTTTTATGAGGTTTTTAATGGCTTCATGTCTATTTTCAATTTTTTTTTGTTAGGAGAAGATGCTCCCCGCATATCTGAACATGAAACCAACTTTTTGGATAGGAAGGGGACACTTGAACATTTGGATAATTACATTGTGATAAGGATTTTTGGCTCCAGGGAAAAACCTGCTCTCCTTCCATGTCACATTACGGACATAATGTTTTTAACAGAAGTAGCAAGGCACAACTACTGGTTGCATCTATTCCAAGAGAAGAGAAAAAAATAGTTCATTCCTCTGCCTTGGAAATTCGGGGACTTCATGTTGAGGAAAGTCAACAAAATTGACGAATTCGCAACCCATTCTAGCAACTTGAACCTAAGATATGTTGAAAGCCTAAGAGGGTTCGACCCCAATAAAATTTTTCTACAACATTTACAAACACTTGGCTTCGACAATTGTTTTTTCAAAAAACACCTGACCAAAAATAGAGACACTGGCGGCAACACTCCTGCTTCTGATGCCGACGACCTAGACACATTGCAAAGAAACATTAAATTATACAGACAACAGGGAAAAGGCCCCGATGAGAAGAGTGTTCAATCGACGAATAAAACTCCCAAAAGTACGACATCTTCGAGCATCGCTCCAACAACCCACCACAACAACAAAGAAACTCAGAGTTATTCAAACAAAGGAGGAGATAATGACCCTCCTCACTCTAGAATTGATAGTTCTCACAAGCTTCCAGTAGACAAGAATAGAAAAAAAATTGTGGGACAGGGGGAAGAGCCCGAAATTTAGAGTGAGAACATGGAACTTGAGCCTGATCTGGATAGCATACTCTGCTATCTTGATAAGCCCAAGGACGCGATCCACCATAGTCGTCCAATGGACATATCTGATACCAAAATTTTTGACGAAGATGAATCCTTCGTGTTCCAGAACGTTGTTTTTGACATCTAGTCCAAAAAATTGATTATTGAAAATAAAAATGTAAAAAATAAGAAAGGAAAATATCATTCAGAGGTTAACCTTGCGAACATGCAACCGTCCCAAATCTTTCAACTTCACATAGCGACCATAGATGCACTTGATGATTCCATTGGAGGCATCGAGTCCGAGAATGCCAGACTGAAGGACCGGGTCAAGGAATTGGAAGAGGCTTTGATTCCTATGCCATTGCTTGCCAATCCTTTGGAAATAGCTGTGCCTGCCACCCTTGCAACCAAGTTAAAGGATCCTCCAGCCTCCTCGCATCGTGTAGAGGATATGTGGAGAATAATATCAAGAAAATAATTGAACTGGTTACTGAGGCGTGGGAAACATCAAAAACCATGACTTCCCTTGGAACGAGGGCACATAATTTGCTCGAACATTTGCAAGAAAAATTAAAATATGAAGAACATTTCTATTTAAACATGGTCCTTCCTTTTGGCACCATTGCCAACAACATGACAGAAACAAGAAGAAGACAACAAGATCTCCCATCCAAAAACAGGATCGGTCAATTAAATGCATGCCGAAGAGAAAAAGTGAAGAACCTCCATCTCATTGTTCAGTCATGTGAACAAGCCATATCAAAGAAATAAAAATTATTCACAAAGCTGTCCAGAATAAACTTAGCTGGAAGGACCAACAAATTCCAAGACCCCAAATTAATCGTCAACTCCTTACCCTTAACTAGGCAAGACTTCTATAAACAAGTTGATATTTTTAAGGCGTTGTCTTTGGAATTTTTTTACAACATCCTTGAATATGGTTAAGATGACGTCGACGACTGGCTAGTCAACTATTCGGTACAAAATGAGGAAATTGATCAGGCTCTGTGTAATATTTCTATCGACTTCGGGGAATTAGAAAAGGGACTTTTCAACATAAAAATCTGGAATGAGATCAACGTTGCCCCAATGAGAAGATACATTGAAGAATGGCTCGAAAGGGAATTGAAGTAGGACATCGACGAAAGGAAACATGCAGTTGCCACGATTCCAACAGTCATCGACGACATCAATGAAAAGGCATCAACAAGCAAACAACAAAAGGGGTCATATGTACCATCACTGTAAGTCTACTGATCACATCCTTCTTTGTTTATCAACCCAATTATTCCACTTTTTTAAATATAAATGTCTAGCCAAAGACTGATACCTTTCAATTTATTATTTTCAGGTATTACACTCTACCTTCACCCACTTCTTCTTTCTACAGTCCTGTTTCTTGTACATATTTTTCTTATGGTCCGCGGGAGCCCCAATCCCAGTCTATATGACAAACTCATTGAAATTTCCAGGAATATGTAACTGACTTTTATTTTTTGATATATTTCAAATAAAATTGTTTTTTATCTCCTTTTATATTTATGTCCTCATATATTTTTATCTTCCACCAGTCTATATGACAAATGCATTTAAATTTCGAGGAACATGTAAATTTTTTAATATATTTCAAATTAAACTCCTTTTTTATCTCCTTTCATATTTGTGTCGTCATAAATTTTTATCTTCCACTATGCAGAAATTGTATTTTGTTATATAATTTCAAAAAATAAATGGGGCTCTAGAGGCCACATGTCATTTAATGCATGGATACCACCTGTGCTTCATGCTGCTTGCCACATCTCCGCTGCAGTTTCCATCTTCCTCCGCTACTTTTTCCTATCCCAATTCAACCCGACATGGACTATGCTGCCACACAACCTTGTTTAATGGAAGGATTGGCCCTTAGAGGATGTTACTTCAACACTTGCACTTCAATTGATTTAATGGAAAATAAATTCAAAGAAGGGACATTGTTATGGAGCCTAAATATAATGTACTTTGTGATTAGTCATTTGGATTTTATGTTAAATATGTAGTCATTGGTACTTTACTTTAATTATTAAAGTTTTATGTTAGTTGTTGTACTTTATTTCAGTCATAGGGATTTTTCATTTTATGTTTATTATGTAGTTATCGATAATTTATGTTAATTATTATAGATTTATGTTAGTCGTTGCACTTTATGTCAGTCATAGGGATTTTATGTTAAGATGTTGTTGGGGGCATATTACTACAACTCATGTTTTTTTTTTTTTGTAAGTGAGTGTAGAAATCTGTATTACTTGAAAGATTATGATACAAAATATGGGGAACCTAGTCTTCCTAGAAGGAAACCAGACCATGGGGTCCCTAGTTGCGCAATTTGATAGTAACGAGTGATGGTCCTGGTCTGCCACCCAGGGAAACCAGACTAGGCATTCCATGTTTAGTTTGAGAACAAAAAAAAACATATACATAAAGCATAGACTAACACTTCCCCCCTAAACCAAAGCGTGAAGGATATCTGAGCTAACCTGACAAAGCCTGGATTTACTATCTATAGACTACCAAATCATTAAGCCAGAACTATGAAGTGTTTTTTCACTTGGGGGTGCTCCTTCTCGCCAGTCGCCTGGATCTTGTTATCTTCCTTCTGAGCGGTCGTGCAAGTCTTCCTGATTTGAGCTGGCGCACCGTGTCCATCGGCAAGCGTGGTTTCCATGTGGTGGACATAACGTAGGTAGAGGTGGAACTGGGATGCCAATCGCTCCAACTTGCATTTCTGGTCCTTCTCTACCTATACCAACAATTTAGTAATAGTTTCTAGACTGCTGATGCGTCGCAGGATCTCATCCAACATTGTTTTGTTTTCCCTATTGTCCTCCTGCCTGGCTTCTTCTCTTTCTGAAACCACTTTCTTGATCATCATTTTAGTTAGCCATGCCATCTCCACCATTTTGTGGTAGAGGTTTTCCCTGGGTTGCGTGGCCCCCAGATCAGTTACCCGGTCTGCTTCCTGTACCAATGCTTCCAACGCTTTACCTTTTCACTTGTTCTTTAATTCCTTTTCCCACCGGGTGATGGTTTCCTTCCCCTTCAACGAAAAACAAATTTTAGAAGGTGACCTTCGCATATTTTGTTGCCTGTTCCATTCTTGTTATCTGTCGTGAACTGTTTGAGACTCCCTTCACTATCTTTAGCCTCAAGGTGGTTGCAGTCTGTTTTGAGTTTCCTGCTCAAAATTCTGATCCATGTATCATATAGTTCTGGGCCTTCCTTACCGACCCCCTTGTTGGAGATCTTTTCCGCTAGAGAATTTGCTGACCTGCACACCTCGCACAACTCCATTGTATTCAAAATCCTGAGATGCTCCTGGATTTTTTGTAGGGAGTGTGCAAGGCGCTAGTGGCGTTGAACCTTGCCCACTCTGGTGCCATTTTGGAGTCTTTTCGCTATGTTGATAACCAGGGTGGAGTCACCTTCCACGATGGTGTATGTCATCCTTTCGCGGCTTAGTATTTCAAGGCCAAGTTCTAGGGCTCCAAATTCCACCGCATTGTTGGTTGAGTTTCCCATGCTCCCAACATATAGTCGGATGATGTTGCCACCATTGTGTCTGATCACTCCACCTACCCTGACAAATCCTGGGTTTCCTTTTATTGCCCCGTCAAAATTCAATTTGAGGAACCCTAACGGAGGGGGAGTCTAGTTGCGGGATCCTATTCGGAGTTGCAGGTTGCACCCTACTGATATGATGTTGCGCCATTTTTTCAGAAGGAAAAAATCTAGGATTCAAGAGTCTTGGTTTGTGAGTTTTTTTTTCTCCATATTGTAGTTGCGGCTCTGCACCGATTCTCTTATTTGAGAGACTATTGCCTCCTTTATCCTTTCTATCGGTATGCTTTCATTCCCGAAGATGTGTCGATTCCGTTCTTTCTAGATTTCCCAGATGATCATCCCCAACGTTAGAGTCCAACAAAGGTTCACCATTTCATTTTCATTGTAACCCTCATTCCAGTTGTTGATGGTTGCACTGATGTTCCCCAAGATCCTATTGGATTGGCCGAAGATGCCTGCCGCCCAATCCCAAATCTCAGTTGTGTAACTGCATTCATCGAGGAGGTGATTAGTTGTTTCCTCCTTGAATTGACAAAGATGACAGGGAGAGGGACCTATGAAGCCCCTTTTCTTGAGATTCTCCCAAGTTAGAATTCGGTTATGTAGAACTAACCATTTGAAAATTTTGATTTATGGCCATTGGGGGATTTTCCAAATATTTTCCATTGTTTCTCCAGATTTTCTTGGTCCTGGCCCATGATGTAATACTGTGCTCCCTTTAAGTTGAATTCACCCCCATTTTTCCTTCCCTACCTCAATTGGTCCTCTTCTTCCGACACCCTAATTTTCCTTTTCCCTAATTCCTCTTTTGTTATTGTTTCGATCCAGGCTCTATTTTGTGGATTAAGTTTGTCCCAGATCCTCCATCTGGTGATGCCATCCCTTTGCTTCCAGTAATAATGGATTGTTTTTTTTCCTTTCCTAATCATTTCCTATTGTATCTCCTCCCTGTCTGTATTTTCCATTCTAGGTTCCTGTTGCCAAGCATCCTCCTAGAACCTTGTTGTTCCACCATTTCTGACTTCCCAGAAGCTGTGTTTCTGGATCCACTTCTTATTTCTCCAGGAGATATTCCAGATGGTTGATCCCTCCCTTGTACCCGTGAACCAAATTCTCTCTTATTCTCTAGTGTTCGGGGCATACTTGGCCTTCCAGAGGTTTTCCCACGACACCAACTTGTATTTTACCCATCACCACCAGAGCTTTGCCCCGTAGGATTCGTTGGTTACCTGTGGGTCTTGTAACCCCAGATCGCCTTTGATTTTTGGTTTTCATACCTTATCCCATGCCACTAGGGCCCATTTATTTTTATTCTCTGCACCTCTCCATAGGAATTCTCATTTGATGCCTCTTATATTTTGTAGGATTCCTTTGGGGGCTGGGAACACTGACATCATATACACGATAATTGCTTGTAGAACCGTTTTGGTGAGGATAAGCCTTCCGACCAGGTTTAGGGCTCTGTAAGTCCAATTTTTTACCCTTTCCCGCAGTTTTCTAATAACTCCTTTCCACGTATCATTTTTTCAAGCTCTGTCCTTCGGGGGGATTCCCAAGTATTTAGTTGGGAGCATTTTACGTTCAAACCCCAGAAAGTTGGCCAAGTTTTGTTGGATAGCTGGATTAGTGTTGAAGAAATATATCATAGATTTGGAGTGGTTGATTTATGCCCTCGAGGCTTCCCCGAAGTCGTCTAAGATTATTTTAAAAGCCTTTGATTCCTTTACCATGGGTGTGCCATGGAGTAGGGTATCATCAACAAACTGTTGATGTGTGGAGGTTGGACAATTTTCAAAAGGTTTGATGCCTTTTATTTCACCAGTTGCAATTGCGCTTTTTATGCTTCTACTTAGCCCTTCCATCATTAGGATGAACAAGAAGGGGGATAGAGGGTCCCCTTGTCTTATGCCTCTGGATGGACATAAAGGTTTGGCTGGGGTTCCATTGATTAGTAGCGAGTAGCTTGTCATTGAGACTAGAGTGACTATCCAGTTGATCCAGTGCTGATCAAACCCAAAAGCTTCCAACGTATTAGCCATGTAGTGCCAGTTTATTTTGTCATAAGCCTTCGCCAGATCAAGTTGGATTATCATCCCCTCTCTCCTTTGGCTTTTCAGCATGTGAATAATCTCATGGGAGTGGATGATATTGTCCAAGATTTGTATTCCTTCCACAAAACCCGCCCGCTCCTGTGAAATCAATGTGGGGAGGAGTGGCTTCAATCTATTGGCTATGACTTTGGATATTATCTTGTATACCACATTACATAAATCTATAGGCCTGTAGTGATCTAGGGTCCTAGGTTCATTTTATTTCGGGATTAGAGTGATCATTGTGGCATTTAAATATTTTAGGATGGAATCCGATCTCTTGGAGTCCTCCTCCACCCCGTAAATTTCATGCTTAACCACTTCCCATCAGGCTTTGAAGAATTCCACTGTGAAGCCATTCAGGCCTTGGGCCTTTCCATTGGGCATCTCCTAGACCACTTAGTCAATTTATTCCTTTGCGATTGGTTTGCTAAGGACGACATTCTGATCCTCTATGACCAACTTGGGGATGTGATGAATTATTCTTTGTATGGCCTTAGATCTATATTGGTTGGGTTCCCGGGCTATCCCCTATAAGTGATTGACCAGTGCATTCTCAATTTCCTCATGGGATTGTATTTTGATCCCATCCTGATCCCTAATCTTCAATATTTTTTTATGGGATCTTCTTGCAATAGTTGTTCTATGGAAAAAATTGGTGTTCCTCTCCCCTTCCTTTAGCCACCTTATTCTGGAATTTTGGCGCCACATAGTTTCTTCCTACTGGCATCTTTCTTCCCATTCCCGGGTCATTTGGATCTCTTGTTTTTTCTGATCCTCAGTGTATCCCTCATCGATGCACAATTCTTGTAGCTTCCTCATTCTGTCCTCAATGCTTTTTCCCCCCTGGTTTATGTTTCCAAAGACTTTCCTGTTCCATTCCTTGATTTTTTGTTTGATGTACTTGAGTTTTTTATAAAGTTTGAACATCCTTGTCCCTTGGTCCGGTAGTTCCTCCCACCACCATTGGTTGATTTATCCTTGAAGGTGGGGTGATCAATCCATAATTTCTCAAATCTAAAAGGTCTGTTCTTCGATGTGGTTTGAAAATTAGCTTCAAGTTGAACTGGCCAGTGGTATGATCCCCCCCAAGGGAGGATGTTGTAGTCCATAGTTAGTCCCTGCAAAATGATGGATTCCGACACTAAGAATATGTCTAGACTTGTAGCTACTTGGTGGTGATCTAGTTGTTTGTTGTTTTAGGTGAACTGTCCATTGCTTGTCCTAATGTCCACAAGCTCCATTGTGTCAATGAATGCTGAGAATTTTTCCGCATATCTGTCCAGTATCTTGGTGCCCCCTTTTTTCTCACCGAGAGTGGTGATGATGTTGAAATCCCTTGCCAATATCCAATGGAGGTTGTAGGTATGATCCTTTATATTCTCTAGGTCTAGGAGCATTCTCCTTTTTTCTTCCATCACCTGGGGGCCATACACATTAGTGCATATAATTTCCACCGCGTTCCCTATAATTTGCATGTTAAGAGAAAGTGTGTTTCTCGTGGTCTCTGTTGCCAGTAGGTTCATCGATTATGGGTTCCACAAGGTGAGGATCCCTCCCACCATATGTTGGCTTTCAAAAACCAACATCTTGTACTTACTCCAATATTTTTTACTGATTGTTTCCATTCTGTCTATATTGCATTTTGTTTCTTGAATGAAACATAGGTCAGGTTGTTCCTTACTCAATCTATTTTTAAGGATTCGTTGCTTTCTTGGGTTGTTTAGGCCTCTTATATTCCACGTTATAATATTCATTTAAACATGTAGGGGGGAGTTGGGGAAGATATTTTTAATCTTACTTGAGTTTATCACCAGGGCTCCTAGTTCTTGTAGGGCTATGATATTTGATTTTATGCCTTTCTTCCACCGTGCCTTCTTAGGTGAGTTTTGTGGCTGTCCATCTCCTGTTTTGATTCCTAGGTTTCCTATCTCGCCATGCATGTGCTTGATTCCTTTGGATTTCGCTTCCTCCCTTAGGAGAAAAATACATTGAATGCGATCGAGTTGCTCCACTGGCACATTGTCGACTCCCTGACTCTTCCATTGCTCCAGAATGTTCAATAGATCTATTCCTTCCCTTTCCACTATGTCTTTGAGATCTGGGTCTTCTGTTCCTACCTCGCTTGGTGTCATCTCCGAATCTCCGTCTGCTTCTTGCATTGGGTTGTTGGTATCTTCGTTTCCTCCTTCCATAGGACTTGCGCTACCTCCATGTTATCCCTTGTTACTTGGCATTTCTGTGTTCTCATGAGTTGAGTTTTCACTTGTTTCCTTAGCTTTGTTATTTTCCTTTCCTCCTTCTTCCGCTTGGTTGAGCCTGCCTCTGCCTTCTATTATAATCTTGGCTTTCGGGTTGCTTCCTGTTGGGGCCTTGCCTTGTCTTTTGTTTCCTCTGCTTTTGTGATTTGGCTTCACAAAACCATCCTCATCTTGCTATGGCTTGGTGTTTTTCACTTTTTTTATTTTATTGAGAGGGAATTCCCTTAGTATGTGTCCATGTTCATGACATCTTCTGCATCGAAACAATATCTGTTCGTATTCTATGCTTTATATCCATTCCTCATCCCTAAACTCCAGGCTTATGGCTTCCGGGAGCGCCCCCGAAATATCCATCTCTATGCAGATCCTTGCGTAGGAAGTATATCTGCCTTTTAGCGCAGCTTCTGATGTCTTGAAATATTTTCTGAGCTTGTTCCCTATGGCTTCGAAAGTGGATGATAACCAATATTCTAGTGGTAAGGAGTAAAGCCTTAGCCAAACTAGGACATTTTTAAAGGTTTCTTTCTCTAGGGAGAAGTTTTCCTTCCATAGCCGTAAGTACAGCCCCGCTGAGGCGTGGAAATATGCCCCCCCTAAAAGACTTTATCCCTGTCCTCCAGGTTCATAAATACTACTCTTAAGCATCCTTTTGAGCCCAGGTGGATTTCCACTTCTCCATTTCGATTCCAGTAGTATTTTAACCAGTTGCACAACATTTTTTCTGTGGGCCACATGCCCATGAACTTGCATATCAGTGCATGCGTCTTCATCTGATCCCAGAAGAGTTGCATTTGGGGGTCTTCCAGTATAACCTTGGGTATTAGTGTTGTTTTAGGCTTACACGAGTTGCGCCCTTCTACCCCATTGGGGTTTTCCACTGCTTGCGCACCGTTATGGGATTTTGTGGCTTCTTCTCCCACCTGATCACTTTTTCCTTGGTTGCCCTCTTGATTCTTTTTCGATCTTGATCCCGAGGTGCCCGTCAGAGTTTCTTTGAAACCGACGCCTCGTGGGCCTTTCCCTCTATCCACCACCACCTGCTTGTATGAGGTGGTTCCATTACCTCCCCCTTTGGTAGCCATGTTGGCCACTGTAGAGACTGCCACTGTTAAACCCTAGTTTGAATTTTCCTCAACAAGAACAAATTATCTATTCTTCTTGACCTCCAAGTGAACCGAAACAACTAACCATTTATTTAATATCCCCGTCTTGCTACAACTCAAGTTAAAGTAAAATACAAAATGAAATTATTTACAAGTGGACATATGAATCCTTTTAGGTCAGAGTTATTAAAGTAAACCCGCCAGAGGAAACATGAATCTTGTTAGGCGAGAGCTATGAAAATAAACCTGCAAGTGGAAACAAGAATTTTGTTCGGTGGTAAAATGTTCAAGAGCATGCATGTAGAAGCATCTATCCCACATGAAAAGAACAAAGGGATGAGTGGGAGAGGGAATTATAAATAAACCCAAAAGCATCAAGAAAACATGTCGTTGGAATGTTTTATTGAAGGTGGTCTTGAGAGACTAACTCTTTGATCAAGTGCAAAGTGTTATTGACATTGGCTAGACCAAATTGGTCACCCATTGAGGATACCAAACTAGATTGTGGACTAGACCAACAAGTTAGATCCATCTTGAACCAATCAATTCAGATGTAGAATTGATGCCTAATTGGTCCCTGACCCATAGAACCACCCAAGCGTCATTTAAAAAAAAATAAAAATAAAAGGGAAAAAAACAAAGTGTTAACAAAACCGACCAATAATGATCAATTCACCCCTTAAGGACTCCAAATCAACTCATGGATTAGATCGACAAGCTAGTGCCATCCCAAACTGGCTCGTGGACTAGAATGATAGGCCAATTATTTCACAAACCGATTTATTTGGGTCTATTCCAACCTAAACCAATAACCAACTTTGTAAGCACAAGTGTGCCATTTTGGTAAAAAATCGAAGATAGAATGAAAAATCAACCATAAATGGTAATATTTAATTCTTTAGTAAAGTTGACATTCTCCATTATCTTTCCTTTCCTATATTTTCTGTTAGGATATTTAGACACTTAGGAGTTAGTTAAGATCTACTTGGTCTAATATGTCGTTAGGTAAAAGTGTGTTTCTTTAGTATGCATTAGTATGCATTTGTAGTTAGGCAATCCGACGGTCAC
>ML798488.1:398126-418370 GCA_009831015.1 Picea engelmannii | reverse complement strand
TCATCCATTTGTACTCCTTATCAAGACAATAATGAGTTATCTTTATATAAATCCAACTATGCATCATATATCAATGAAGCCATATCGATCCATCTTCATCTATGCATCATATATCAATGACAACTCATTGATCCATCTTCATCGATGCATCATATATCAATGAAAACTTATTGATCCATATTCATCTATGCATGACATCATATGACTATGATTCTACTTGAAATCATTCCATTCACATCAAGGACAATACATATTACATTAATATGTTATGACAAGACATTGTTCTTTTGACATAATCAATCAATCAATCAATCCTTTGACATCAACCTTTTGACATCAATCATTTTGACATCAATGAAAACATGATCCAACAATCTCCCCATTTGGCATTGATGGCAATACAAACATTGATGTCAACACCAATCATTGATGGAAACATGTAGACAAGGCATTTCTCTACATCAATAGTCATCTCAATCACATCAATGTGACTATCTCTCTCCCTTTGACATCAATGGAAAAGGGTCATTCTCCCCTGTCTGAATGCCTTTGATCTTCCTTTGAATAATCTCTCCCCTTGTGAACAAGGGATGTCACTATGATGTAATACTGAAATCATATCACCCATGCTCCCCCTGGAATCATTCATGCATCTCTATGACCAATGATCCCCCTAGAACCATGCCTATGTCCTTTGCATCTGATAAATATCTCCTCCTGGAATCATAGGAAGAAGAATGATTCTCCCTATGGGTATGTCTCCCCCTATATTCTCTGCAATATGAACAATATGCTACCACTGCAATATGATTTTGTTTCCAATGCTACTGCTCAACTGGAACATAGATCAACTGCTCTTTCTATGACAATCCTTAAACTTGTCCATGCATCAAAACTCGTGCCATACCATCCATCATGAAGCAAGATATATGTCAACAATGAAAATAGAGAATCATGAATAAAACATCAACCAAGTAAATCTTGTTCCATATTGTGTGTCAACCATGCACAACACCCATATACATCAACTATGTACATTAATACCATACAATATACCATAAGATATCACAAATGGAGTGTATCAACCATATGCCAATAACATGTGCCAACTGTGTATCATCCATATGCTCCATGTGCCACAAACAAGTGTCATATCACTCATGGTATGCCTCCACCATGAACAAAGTGCCATAACCATGTGTCTCAATCAATCAAGTGTCTTAATTATATCATCTCATATATCATGTACCAAAGCATATGCTAAACAAGTAATATCAATGGTGTACTTTAGCCAAATAATATCATCCACATAAATATACCATCTATGAGTGCATCAATCATTGCACTAATCATGTATCACCACATGTACCAAGCAAGTGCATCAACCATGCACCAATACCACAACAAAATGAACCATAATCAAGATGTGTCCTCATACTTGTATGTCGTATCCACCATAAAATATGTGCCAGTCATACTGCTAGTAGATGCCTCTAACAATGTACCAAAAGTGTACCAATCATGCATCAACTATAGATCAAGCTATGACTCATCAATGGTGTACAACATGACCACTTCATCAAATCATAAACTACATGTCTCAATATGTAGCCCATCCATATGCCAAATGCAAGCACCAAGATATCCAACAAATACACTTCCAATAATACATCGTAGAATATATCAATGAAACTCAAATATGTAACAACCATGTACCCCAACAAATTAGCCTCATCCTCCATTCACTACAGAAAATACTAAGCATCCAACAATACATGAACTAGAAGTGTGCCTTGATAGATCAATGACATCTCTAGCTAGCATCATCATGATATATCTCATAACCAAAGTGATATAACTTCATTGTCACAACCAACATTGTTCTTCAACAGAAAAAGAAAAAAAAAATGTCTTACTCCATACTCTAGGGTTAGTATCATGCATACAAGATAATCTTTCAACACTCAACCATATGTCACCACCATACATACATCAATCATGTATGCCAACATTTAATCATGAAAACCTGCAGCAAACAATGTCAGACCTTGCAAAAAACCATGTCAGAACCTGCAACACAGAGTTATACCATCATACCATGCTGGATTTTATATGCATAGTCTTTTTCCCAAGGCTTTACCACAGATACGTGGCCTGCTGCATAGACAACTTGTGTATGTACGCGACCTATTCATAGGTCAGCTCGCGTGTGTATGCGATTGTTACCATTGTAACCCACATATTCTTTTGAAGATGACAAACTTGAGCTTCCCTTAAGGCTATCATTATGCTCTGGTTGTTCAGTCTTCTCTACCCACTTCTGAAGGTGTCCCTGCTTATCAGAACTTGAGCTCTGAGCTTTCATCTTTTCAAAAATTTCTTCCTTCCTAAATTCATGCCTTCTTCTAGTCATGCTATATGAAGTCCTCATCGTGGACTTTCTTCTTGTGTTCCATCAATCCTGGTATTTGTGGCCAAATCCACTACAGTTGTAGCATCTCATGATGTGACAATGAGTAGCAATGTGTCCTACTTGATTGCATCTCCAACATCTTAAGGTGTTATGAAATCTTTCATTATCTCTCCTTGCATACAATCTGCACTCCAAATATTTGTGACCATATTCATTACATGAGTAATAGTGACCATGAAAAACATTTTCATACCTTTGCTTTGGTGCTCATCTTGAAGGTGTCTCTCTTCTTTGAGGTGTAAATATGGCTTCTTGATGTCTTCCTTGTTTTGTTCTTTTGAAACTTTCCTTGCCTTGTGTAGATGGTTGACTTGCAACATTATTTCCATCCTTTGAGAGTGAGGGACTTACCTCATGCTTCTTTGAGGTGCTTTCTTCAACATGTTTAGCTTCTTTGATGTATCCAAGACCCGATTTATCATTTGGCGATCTTTGACTATCCAAGATCTCATTCAAGATTGTTGAGCTTTTCAAGAATTTGTTTGACTTCTCTACTTTCTTTCTAAGATCAACAACTTCAGCTTCCAACTTATGACATGACTTTGCCTTTTCATTTACTTGATTCTTTAATAGTTCCTCTTTTCTTTTGGCTTCTTCAATTTGGGTATTGAGATGGATATTAGCTTCAAGACTTTTTCTAATCTTGTCATCTAGCTTCTTATTCTCTTCTATTTCATTCCTTAGTCTTTTGATCCCTTCTTCTTTTTCTTCTAATTGAGTCATTTTACTTTCTTCTTGTTCCTTGAGCATTTCCTTTAACTTCAAGATATGCCTTTGATTATTCTTAAGAAACCTTTTAGTGTTATTGGAAAGATAGTTATATTCTATGTAACAATAGTCATAGTTGTATTCAAATAGACCCCATTCAACTTTCCTTTTAAGCTTAGATAGTTATTTTTCTACTTTTTCCATGTGATAACCATTATCTAACTCTACGCATACTATCTCTAGATTTTCTTCTTCACTTGTAGAGAAATATTCAACATCACCACATTTTAAAATATTGCAATCGGGGGTTTTTGGAGATTCTTTACCTTCATTGATCTTGATGGAAGTGTCTTCAAGGTCTTCCTTTTTTCCAACATCATCACATTTAGAATCATTGCAAATAGAGGATTTTGGAGATTCTTTACCTTCATTGTTCTTGATGGAGTTGTCTTTAGTGTATTCCTTCTTGCTTTGGTATGTCTTCTCTATCTTTAGCCATATATCCTTGGTGGAAGGGCATTGTCCCATGCTCTCTTTGATAGAACTTGAGAGTCCACTAAGAATGGTCTTGAGAGCCAATGCATCATTCTTCTTCTCTTCCCTTTGAGCTGCAAACTTTGACTTGTTCTTCAAAGTGATTGATCCACCAATAGTTTCCTTCCAAATACCCACTCCTATTTCCTTCAAGTGCACTTTCATTTCTATTCTCCATGTAGAATAATTTTCCTCATCAAGGATTGGAACTTCATCATCCATTTGTGTGTCCATGGATCTCCTCCAAGCTTGTTAAGGCTTATAGTGAAGGCCTTCTCTGATACCAATTGTTGGACACACCGACCACACTTAGAGGGGGGGTGAATGAGTGTGGTGCTCTTTTTCAAGCTTCCCCTTCACAAAACTCCTTAGTTAGCAATCACCATTTACTCATTACTTATTGTTGTCATTTATAACCAGTTAAATGTGAACATACATCAACAACATATACCAACAACATATATCATCAATAAGTCATCATCACAAGGAACACAAAGAACACAAGATGTATGTACAATTTTCTTTTTATTACAGACTACAATCCTTGGGTTATCAACAACAACTGAATAAAGTTACAACTCCCCAAGAGAAACAACTCTATAATGAAAGACTCGGCTTACACAACTCAGCACCAACTAAGAAGAGGAATCAATCCTCAATAGATACCAATCTCTCAATAGGTACGCAACATGTTAGTAGTGAAACACGTGTATGTACGTGTCCTACCGATAGTACAACTCATGTATGTACGTGGCTTGTATGTACTACAGTATGTGTGTGCCTTGTAAACAACTAGGGTTTTCTCTCCATGGAAAACTTAGATCTTCTGCATCCCTCAGTCACATTCACTTTTGTCTTTCACTTTCCAATCTGAACCATAACCAATCTCAACATATCCATACTCTCCAAAAACTTATGCTTATTCTCCTCAACCATACAATATGAATGTTACTCAAACATAAGTAACCAATATACTATGGAAACCATATCAGTACTGAAACATAAGAGTGTTGCTCAATCCATCAACCAACACAAACCAAATCACAATAGCCATACCAAGAATGCTTCAAGCATTCACCATACAATATGCAATAGTATCCATCAAGACAACTATGTAACCATACCAGTGTTTCTATGGAAGATCTGAGCCCATAGAATGAAGATCTGAAACTTGCTTCATCCGTCAAGAACTTGGCACCAACTCACACTCAAATCTTCATGACTTCATCAATTGTACACACTCTGTCTTCCTTCAGCCCACGTATGTACGCGCTCTGGCTCTCTTCAACCCGTGTATGTACGGTCTATGTCCCATTGCTTCTCACATACTCCTTCAAAAACTAGGGTTTTTGAACTTTCGAAAATTTCATCATCAAAATCTTAGACTTACGGAAACTTTGATGCGTCCATGATGTAGCGCACCTTTTCTGCTACTAAGGTTTAATCGCTCTTAAAAGAAGACTGTAACACCACTTTGTACATAACTCATACAGATGTTATTTAACCCACATGCATTTAAAAAATAAACACATTCAACACAGAGTATTCATATGAATTACTGCCATAATCAGATAGCAATTAGCTTTTCATATTAATTCATATACACAGCGGAAAACATGATACATAAGCAGCACAGTCATGCAAACATGATTAAAGCATAATCAAATACTTATCTTTATCAATGGTAGATTCCACCAACCAAGTGTAGGCCTTCCACGAACCTCCCAGCCTTAGACCACACTGCTCATCAGCTCAGCAGTGGGTCACCCCCGAGCTGGGACTAAGCTCCACCCCAAGGCAAGGAATTCTAGGCTAGGTTGAGGTTACAGGGAAAACAACACACAACCACAAGGAAGGGATTCTCTCCAAGGAACCTCCCACGCTCACTGCCCACAGACCCTCATTCCCCACATGCCTGTTCCACCCCAAAAGTATACACCTTCTTTTTCACCTGGACAGTCCTTCGGTTGCTAATCTCCCTTGCCTTGGGTTATAGGAACAGGCCGGACCGGAAGTCTCCGAGCTCTGTGGCAGCTACAGGGTTCCTTCCAGGAGTCCTCTCCTTCCTCCATGCACTCTCTCACCTGGAGAGAATCTCTCACAGGCCAACAACCTGTTCTACCAACCTTAATCACCTCTCTCACCTGGAGAGAGAGTTGCATCACTGGCCAACAAGACCCCACACAGTCCAGCATTGTGTGGTCACAACAACCCACGGGGAAAATAGACACGAGCTTTCCAACAGGTTCAACAATGGCAAGTCACTTCTTATTTCCCAATCCGCAAACATAGGATAGACTCACGCTCTGGTTTTCGGGGATGCGTGACAAACAATCCACGTAGGGGTAAATGCAGGTTCAAACTGTTTAGACAGGGGATGTACCAGCTATCTCGGAACAAACACAGATACACGCCTTTTTGGTTCAGAGGATGCACAAGGGTTTCTCTGCAGGAGTCAGACCAGTTCACCTTCTGGCAGTCCGAGAGTCGAATGGAGGAGGAGGAACCTTTCTCACAGCTCACCCTGGTCGTTTATTCGCATGTGTCAGGGTTGACACTTGTCACCCATGGCACTGCATGCATTCCACCAACACGCATCACCCTTGTACATCCTCCCTTGCCAACACTTAGGATAAAACACAAAATGCACATGTATTTTTGGAATAATATTAAAATATTATTCCTAGGCTTAAGCCCCCTAGGCTTATCCCCCAGGCTCAACACTTAGCCCCTTTCCCACCTTCCAGCCCCTAATTCATTTCCCACTCTATGGATGCTTAGTCCCCCTTCACTCATTCATCGTGGTTGGTCTGCACCTGGCGGTGTTTATATTTTATTAAATGTTTTGCATACATACAAGTACAACAACAGGCTCCTGGCCTTCAAAACTTAGGCTCCCTGGCCTAACAAACACATAAGTCTCTAGCTTATAAGAACTTGGCTCACCAGCCTATAAAACATAATCACAATTCCTTTCAGAACTTGGTTTACAACGGGGCTCGGCCTTGGGGACACTACAATCCCCCTCCCCTTATTTTTGCACTATCCTCAGTGCAACTTACACTGTCTCTGCAAGCCTTTCAAAATCTTCAAAAAGATGTGGGTACTCTGCCTGCATAACCTCTTCATGCTCCCATGTTGCGTCCTCAGGACCGTACCAGGTCCACTAGACCTTTACAAGCTCTATAGCTCCATTCTGGAGCTGTTTGCTTTTCCTGTCCAATATGCGCACAGGATGCACTTGCAGGACACCTTTTGGTTCCACCTGAATCATAGTCCAATCGATAATATGATTAGCATCAAGTACATATTTCTTAAGCAGTGAAACATGAAAATCATTATGTACAGTCATAGATGCAGGTAATGCAAGCATGTATGCAACCGGCTCAATCCTTTCCAGGATCTCAAATGGCCCACAAAATCTTGCTACCAACTTGGCGCAACTTCCCAGCTTCAAGGAACTCCTGTTAGTTTTCACTTTCAGGAAAACATGATCACCCACTTTGAATTCTCTGTGGTTTCTGTTACTATCAGCGTAACTTTTCTGCCTGTCCTGGGCAACTTTTAGATTATGTTTAATTTTTATCATTTGATCTTCTATCTCTTTGAGTATCTCAGGCCCAACTACTACTTTGTCAGCTGGATTATCCCAACTCACTGGAGTGTTGCACTTTCTTCCATAAAGCGCTTCGAACAGGCTCATCTTCAATGATGCATGATACCCATTATTGTAGGCGAATTCTACCAAATGAAGGTAGTCTTCCCACCTTGATGGTTTATCCATCACATACATTCTCGGCATGTCTTCTATTACTCTGTTTACTCTGTCTGTCTGTCCATCAGAGTCGGGATGATATGTTGTGTTAAAGTTCAGATTTATTCTGAATCCTTTGAACAATCCTTTCCAGAAATTCGAAGTGAATTTCAGGTCCCTATCAGACACAATTGTCTTAGGAATTCCATGCAAGCGTGCAACTTTTTTTAAAAATATATCAGCAACATCAACTGCTTTGTGGGTGGTTTTCAGTGGAATACAATGGGCAGCTTTAGTAAGCTTCTCCACCACCACCATGATTGAATCATGTTTCTTGCTTGTTCTGGGCAATCCTGTGATAAAATCCATTGTTACCACGTCCCATTTCCATTCAGGAATAGGTAAAGGCTACAACAACCCTGTTGGGTGTCTATGCTCGGCCTTAACCTTTTGGCACTCCATACATCTGGTGATGTATTCAGCGATTTCTTTCTTCAAACCCAGCCAAAAATAATGGCCTTTGACTGCTGCCATAGTCTTTTGATATCCAGGATGTCCAACATAAGCCACGTTATGCATCTCCTTTAGAATTGCCAGCTTCAATTCTCGGACATTGGGTACATACACTCTGTTTTTATACAGAAGTAAACCATCAGTTCCCAAGGTGTAACTTTCCTTGGTTTGTGGTCCCTCACCCTGTTGTAGCTTTGCTACAAGACTTTTGTACTGCAAATCAACATTGGCAGCTTCCAAAATTTTGCCTTTCATCTCAGTTCGGTACATGCTAATGGCTGCAGCATGTAATTCGTGCACTTTTTTGCTGAGTGCATCAACCACCTTATTTTCTTTCCCTTTGATATGCTTGATATCAAAGTCATATTCGCACAGAAACTCCAGCCATCTGATTTGCCTGACATTTAAGGTCGGCTGATCAAATAAATACTTCAGACTGTTATGGCCTGTTCTCAACTCGAATCTTTTGCCCATGAGGTAATGTCTCCATTTCCTCAAGGTGTGGATGATTGCTGCCAGCTCTAAATCGTGAGTGGCATAATTCTTCTCATGTTCCTTCAACTTTTGGGATTCATAACAAACTAAAAATTCCTCTTGGCTGAGAACTCCTCCCAGCCCTTCCTTACATGCATCTGTGCACACTACGTAATCCTTGTTTGGATCTGCAATCTTCAGGATTGGAGCACTAGTTAGCAGCTGCTTCAATTGCTAGAAACTACTCTCACATTCTTCAGTCCACTAGAATTTCTTCTCCTTCCTTTGCAAGGAAGTGATAGAATGAGCTATCTTTGAGAATTCGGCTATGAACCTCCTATAGTAGCCCGCTAGACCCATAAAAGATCTAACTTCTGCCACATTCCTTGGCGCTAGCCATTCTTGGATGGCCTGTACCTTCTCAGGATCCACATCGATCCCTTCCTTTGATATAATGTGTCCCAAGTAATGGATCTTCCTTTGATAAAAAGAGCACTTTCTCAGTTTTGTGTACAACTGGTGTTCTCTCAACACCTGCAGCACCATTCTCAGGTGTTGCTCATGTTCTTCCTCTATCTTGGAATACACCAAGATATCGTCCAGGAAGACTATGACAAACTTGTCCAAATAATCTCTGAACACTCCATTCATTAAACACATGAAAACAGCAAGCGCGTTGGACAATCCAAACGGCACCACTGTGAACTCATAATGACCATACCTTGTTCTAAAGGCAGTCTTGCTGATGTCCTCATCCCTTATTCTCACTTGGTGATATCCTGATCGGAGATCTATTTTCGAAAATATTTTGGCATCTTTCAACTGATCAAAAAGATCATCAATCCTTAGCAGAGGATACTTGTTCTTGACAGTGACCTTATTCAACTGTTGAAAATCAATGCACAGCCTCAACGTCCCATCTTTCTTCTTCATGAATAGGACCGAGGCTCCCCATGGTGACACACTGGGGCGAATGTAACCTTTCTTCAGTAGCTCTTCGAGCTGCAATTGCAACTCTTTCAGCTCTGGCGTACTCATTCTATAAGGAGCTTTCGAAACTGGAGTTGTTCCAGGCATCAAATTTATAGAAAAATCGATGTCCCTCCTCGGAAGTAGTCCAGGTACCTTCTGAAATACATCCTTGAACTCCTTGAGTACTTCATGATCTTCCAGATTCGATACTACATCTCGAGATGCTTCTTCCACCCGAGCTGCATATAATTGACAGCCTTTCCAGTAACATTTCTTCAGCTGCATGGCTGAAATTTCCCTCATAGCCATGACTCTGGGAATTCCTTGGACTGTTACCTGATTTCCCTCTTCATTCAAGCATGTGAACCTCTTGTTACGAAAATCTAGAAGGGCATGGTGCCGGTCCAACCAGACCATCCCAATTAAGCAATCGTATGAGCCTAAAGGTAGAATGTTCAATTCAGCCTTAGTGCTCATTCCTTTCATGTCCACTGAGCAGGACTTAACCAATTCAGTGACCTTCCTCTTGGTCCCTCTGGCCAACTGCACTAACCAAGACTTCTCATGTTTTCTCCTCATTAGATGCAAACTTTCCACCACTCTAGGGTCTACATAACTATGGCTAGCCCCTGAATCAATTAAAATAACAAGTGGTCGGTTGTTAATCGTACCTTCCACTTCAATCATGTGTGATTGAAATTCTGCTTGCTTGTTGTCCAAGGCTGCGTAGATCCTCGACATTCTAGTGCCCATATCCTCCATTGTTTCAGCTTGCTGAACAGTATGGACAGTTCTTGCTTTGTCTTTTCTGTGGGGGCAGTGTCTGTACCTATGATTCCCTTTACAGCCCCAACACTCCATAGGTGGAGGCCTTGGCATCTGCTCACTCCCTTCAACTTTCCTGGGGTCTCTAAAGGATGACTGTCCCCCATGGCCATTCTTGAAAAAGGGAGGCATGTTTCCCTTCTGCCTCTGTTCCTTCTTAAACTTCCTCTGATCATTCCAAACCTTCCGAAGGATAGGCCTTTCTCCTTGCTGTTCATACAAGCATTTTGCCTTTCTTATGGTCTCTTCCATGGTCTTAGGATCATCATATTGAATCTTGTCACTCATGGAAGGTGGCAGTCCACTCAGATATCTCTGAATTTTAACAGCCTCGTCTTTGATGAATGGAACATACTTCAGTAGTTCCAGAAAATTTTGTTCATACTCATCAATGGTCATACTTCCCAACTTGCGTTCGAAGAACTCCTTCATCTTTCTGTCATAGTATCTTTTAGTCAGGTATTTTTTCTTGAAATACCTCTTAAAATCCTTCCATGTGACCTCTTTCTCTCTGATGTGCTGCACCTGCACAAACTGATCCCACCACATGGATGCTTTTCCTTTCATTTGGTACATTGCAATTCTTCCTTCTGCATGGGCGGAATAATTCTGTAGTTGGAAGTATTTCTTCATGCCAAGCAACCAGGTCTCAGCATCTTCATCCTTCTTATGTTATCCATCGAATGTTGGAGGCTTAATCTTGTTCATATCTCCCTTCAATTCCTCCTTTCCAGATTTTCGATGTTTTCTGGTAGGGGATGGGCTTGAACTACTTTGTGTCTTCCTGTCAGAATGTCTTTGGGAGCGACTAAGATGTCGACTACCACTCCTCAACCTACTTCTTCTCCCATGGGTTCTGCGACTCTCTGTCGTACTTGAGTCTTTTCCCTTCTCGAGTTTCTTCTCTATTCTCTCCAAGCTCTTCAAAAATTTTAAGTTTAATTCACCCTGTCGATCCCTGACTTTCATGAGCTTTCGGCTATCAGCTCGGCGAGCCTTGGCCTCTCTTCGCAATCCTTCAATGATTTCCATTATGTGTCCTTCCTTATCCTTTTCTTTTCCGTGCCCATTGGAGTTCGATCCTTCCACTCCCATATTGACATCCTTTCCTTCCCGTTCGTCTTCCGTTTCGGGGGTAATATGCACTTTTCCCCACTCCATACTCGGCGTTGGTTAACTGGAGTCCTGACCTCCATTGAACTCTGCAAACGCACTCTTTATCAATTAAATTTGAAGTTGTCAGGCCATCAAAACTTCACGAACAATCCACAACATTTATAACTAATATGAACAAGAACAAAAGACATTTCGATTCCAATGGGTTTTTTGAGCTCTCGTTCGGCTCTGCACTTTTGGGGTTTTTTTTTTTTTTTGAAACTTCAGTTTTTGGGACTTTCGGGACTTTCGGGTTTTTAGTACCTGGGACTTCATTACGCAGTGACTCCCAACCTCTTGTCACTCCTATCCCCGAAATACGATACATGGTTTCTTATACGTGATCCAGCGATCCCCGACGAGCTAGATCTAATGGTCCAGATCCTTTCAGGGTTTTGGGCTTCCAAACGCCGATGCGCTCTAACTCCCGTTAGCCCTCCAGGCTAGAATCGTGGTTCACACGACCTCCCCTTATATGACCACAGTCATACCTCCTATCGGGGTTTCGGACTTTCCAATGTCGAAACACATATGTCCTCAGGATGCGCGATTCCCCGAACCCCGATTCCCCGATGGATGACTCTCCTTCTGGAACTTTCCTAACTGCCTCGATCTCGGCCACGCGTCCCCAAGAATGGACGATCCTCGCCGCTTCTCGCTATTTCACGATTTCGTGATTTCAAATGCTCCGGGTGCCTTATCTTCAGGATTCGCGAAACGTCGAACCCCGATATGCCGATGGGCTCCCAATCTCGCCCACGTGTCCCAACTGATGGATGGCTCAGATCCAATCTCAGTATTTCACAACTTGTGATTCCCCGATGACAAAGTTCTATGTCAACTCAAAACCCCAGTAGCCGATATACCCATGGGTCGCTCGATCTCCGCCACGTGTCCCCACAAACGGATGGCTCGGATTGTTCCTGGAACTTTTACCATGAAAATTCCCGACCTCCTGTCATCGTGACTTCCGATTTCACAAATGCCGATATCCCGATATTTCGACATGCGAAATGTCGACGGGCTCTTTATTATCACCACTTGTCCCTTCGAGATGGATGGTCCTGACTAATTCGGGATTTCGCATATCACGATTTCCACACTCCTGTGCAATATCCAAAGGGCTTTAAACCCCGTGCACACTTTTCAGATCTGACGGTCACAAGGGTTCTCCTTCCCTCTCGAACAGATCCTAAAGCTCCTACACTTACAGTGTGGAGTTCTCTCTCCCTGTGGACTTATACCACACTGGTTGTGGTTTCATAACGTCGCTATACGTCCTGAGCTTTAAAACTCGTCAAGTAACTACTTGACACTTTGGAGCAAACCAGGGTCCGAAATTGGCCTTCCAGACCCAATTTCCCCTCGCATTCTCGGTCCAAAGACCGCTCCACTGGCCCGTCTAGGCTCAGTGTCAAAACCTTGGCTCTGATACCAAACTGTAGTGCACCTTTTCTGCTACTAAGGTTTAATCGCTCTTAAAAGAAGACTATAACACCACTTTGTACATAACTCATACAGATGTTATTTAACCCACATGCATTTAAACAATAAACACATTCAACACAGAGTATTCATATGAATTACTGCCATAATCAGATAGCAATTAGATTTTCATATTAATTCATATACACAGCGGAAAACATGATACATAAGCAGCACAGTCATGCAAAACATGATTAATGCATAATCAGATACTTATCTTTATTGATGGTAGATTCCACCAACCAAGTGCAGGCCTTCCACGAACCTCCCAGCCTTAGACCACACTGCTCATCAACTCAGCAGTGGGTCACCCCTGAGATGGGACTAAGCTCCTCCCCAAGGCAAGGAAATCTAGGCTAGGTTGAGGTTACAAGGAAAACAACACACAACCACAAGGAAGGGATTCTCTCCAAGGAACCTCCCACGCTCACTGCCCACAGACCCTCATTCCCCACATGCATGTTCCACCCCAGGAGTATACACCTTCTCTGTCACCTGGACAGTCCTTCGGCTGCTAATCTCCCTTGCCTTGGGTTACAGGAACAGGCCAGACCGGAAGTCTCCGGGCTCTGTGGCAGCTATAGGGTTCCTTCCAGGAGTCCTCTCCTTCCTCCGCACACTCTCTCACCTGGAGAGAATCACTCACAGGCCAACAACCTGTTCTACCAACCTCAATCACCTCTCTCACCTGGAGAGAGCATTGCACCACTGGCCAACAAGACCCCACACAGTCCAGCACTGCGTGGTCACAACAACCCACGGGGAAAATAGACACGAGCTTTCCAACAGGTTCAACAATGGCAGGTCACTTCTTATTTCCCAATCTGCCAACACAGGATAGACTCATGCTCTGGTTGTCGGGGATGTGTGACAAACAATCCACGCAGGGGTAAACGAAGGTTCAAACTGTTCAGACAGGGGATGTATCGGTTATCCCGGAACAAACACAGATACACGCCTTTTTGGTTCAGAGGATGCACGAGGGTTTCTCTACAGGAGTCAGACCAGTTCACCTTCTGGCAGTCCGAGAGTCGAATGGAGGAGGAGGAACCTTTCTCACGGCTCACCCTGGCCATTTATTCGCATGCGTCAGGGTTGACACTTGTCACCCATGGCACTGCATGCGTTCCACCAGCACGCATTACCCTTGTACGTCCTCCCTTGCCAACACTTAGGATAAAACACAAAATGCACATGTCTTTTGGAATAATATTAAAATATTATTCCTAGGCTTAAGCCCCCAGGCTCAACACTTAGCCCCTTTCCCACCTTCCAACACCTAATTCCTTGCCCACTCTATGGATGCTTAGTCCCCCTTCACTCATTCATCATGGTCGGCCTGCACCTGGCGGTGTTTATATTTTATTAAATGTTCTGCATACATACAAGTACAACAGCAGGCTCATGGCCTTCAACACTAAGGCTCCCTAGCCTAACAAACACATAAGTCTCCAGCTTATAAGAACTTGTCTCACCAGCCTATAAAACATAATCACAATTCCTTTCAGAACTTGGTTTACAACGGGGCTCGGCCTTGGGGACACTACACATGAGCTCCTCCAGTCAATCTCTCTCTCAGAATAGATCTTCAAGATATGCTCAAGAGATTGTTTGCACAAGAAACCCTTGCCTCTTATTTATACTCTTTAAGTAGCTTCCTTAGAAGCATCTTCTAGACCACTTTGTCCACATAGCCAGTTTTTCCAACTTTGCCCAATTTTCAACTTGTTCATATATCCAATAGCTACTTGACTACTTAACCCATTTTCTATAAATACCAACCTTGTACAATATCTACTACAAACAGATATTCAAAAAAGAACAGAAAAGATATAATGGAAAAAACAAACATTACACAGAGATTTTTCCCCTGGAAACCCAAACCGGGAAAACCAACATATTCTATATTCATTCATTGTGTTACAATGTTTACAATACAAAATACATATAGGAGCCAGTGGCATCCAAAACCCTAACCCAATGACCTAGATTAGTCAAAAACCCTAATTCCTTAACCAGAAATAGAAAACCATCGGTAAAGAAACCATGTGCCGAAAAACCACCTAAATATAATGCGGTCCCGGTGCGAAAAAAAATTTCGGGGGTGCTGCCCCCGAACCCCCTGCACGCCTGACGTAGATGCTCAGACACTTCTACTCGTGCAAAGAATATAACACATACCCAACATTCTCCCACTTGTTGTTTTCTTTGGACACAGGGGGTTACAGGGTTACATAGTCAACAATTCAGGGCAGCAATGCCCATGGATCCTCTACACCAAGAGAACTTCTCAGTGCTCACAGATTTTGTTAATGAATCTACAACATTATTCAAAGTGTCCACCTTCATTAGTGATACTTTCTTTTCTTCAATCATGTCTCTCACAAAGTGATATTGAACATCAATGTGCTTTGTCTTTGAATGATAAGCAAGGTTCTTCGCCAGAAAAATTGCACTTTGACTGTCACACTCTATCCTTACAGCTTGTTGTACCAACCCAATACCTAAACACAATCTTTGTAACCATATTGCTTCCTTACTTGCATGAGTGGCTGCCATGTATTCAGATTCTATAGTTGAAAGTCCCACTACAGCCTGTCTTTTGCTCATCCAACTTATTGCTCCTCCAAACAGGTTAAACACAGACCCGCTTGTAGATCTCCTATGATCCAAATCTCCAGCCCAGTCTACATCCACAAAGCCATGTATATCGACCACTCTGTCCAATCCTGGTTTTCCTTCATAGCACAATCGATAGCTAGAAATGCCATGCAAATACCTGAAAACCCTTTTTACTGATGTCCAATGCTCTTTCCCTGGTTTTGACATATACCTGCTCAAAACTCCCACTGCATGTGCAATATCCGGTCTAGTACAGACCATTGCATACATCAAACTACCAACTGCACTCGCAAATGGAACATGAGACATGTCCTCCTCTTCTTCATGTGTCTTGGGACACTGATCCACAGATAACTTTACACCAACAAGAATAAGAACCTTGATCGGTTTACATTCCTGCTACTCGTGCAAAGAATATAACACATACCCAACATTTTCCTCTTTTTAGGGTTAACCACTTTCCATAATTAGAAAGTTCTCCATTTACTTTATTATTTAAATAATCTTCGTGGACTTTGTCACTTCACTTTATTATTTAAATAATTCTCTTTGATTTTGTCACTTCACTTTATTGTTTAAATAATCCTCCTTCTTTGCAAGCATTTTCACTTCTTTGACCTTTTGGGGCTTCAAGTCAACATATGAGGGTTTTCCAACTTCGTAAGGCCATAACTCTCAAACAATGAGGAGTTATGTGACGTTCCACATACCACCGGAAATGGCATGAAAAGCAATATACATTTAGGATAGTTTCACTGACAAATTAACTGATCTTCATGTCATTTTCCCACACTTAATCATGGATTCTCTAACCATACTTCTAAGATAACTCAACCACAACGAATCTTCCCATGAGGGATTTTGCCATAAGGGGACCACTTTGGAGTTCATCCATTTGTACTCCTTATCAGGACAATAATGAGTCATATTTATATCAATCCAACTATGCATCATATATCAATGAAGCCACATCGATCCATCTTCATTTATGCATAATATATCAATGACAACTCATTAATCCATCTTCATCTATGCATATTATATCAATGAAAACTCATTGATCCATATTCATCTATGCATCTTATATCAATGACAACTCATTGATACATTTTCATCTATGCATGACACCATATGACTATGATTCCACTTGAAATCATTCCATTCACATCAAGGACAATACATATTACATCAGTATGCTATGACAAGACATTGTTCTTTTGGCATCAAACCTTTGACATCAATCAATCATTTGACATCACTCAATCAATCACTCAATCCTTTGACATCGACCTTTTGACATCAATCATTTTGACATCAATGACAACATGATCCAACATGGTCCTATAGGATTGGTTTACTTTCCTCAAAAGAGTTTAGTACTTTTATTGCATACAAAGGACATCCTTTTCTGCAATACTTCTTCACTTGAAGGGTTGATATTTGTCTCACTGAGACAAAATTTTGGATTCCTTGTAGGGTCATTTTCTTACCTTCCTCATCTTCACACTCTAATGTTTTATTGTAACATTCCAACTTGGCTTTATGGGCATCCAACAAATCCATGCCAATCAGCATGTCATAAGATCCTAAAGGGAGTATGTTTAGTTGTTGCTTGGGTAGACAACCCATTCATAGTGAATTGGCATGCTGGTATGACCTTTGTTACCTTCCTCTTTGTTCCAATGGCCAACTATACCATCCATGGTTTGGCATGTTTTACTTGTTGTAAATCACATTTCTCAACCATTTGAGAAGAAAAATAAATCAAATTAGAACCAGGGTGAGTCATAATAGAAACAAGATGGTTGGTAATCATACCTTCCATTTCCACTACTGAGGCTTGGTGGTCTACTTGTCTATTATCCAAGGATGCATGAATTTTTGGTATACTTCTTGCCACATCATCAACCATGGTATCCTCCTGGACGTTGTAGACCCTTCTATTGTTTGGTTGCCTATGAGGGTAATCCCTCCATAGATGTTATTCTCTAAATCCCAAACATTTCAATCACTCTCTCTTTGTACTATCAGTCTTTCCTGGAGCTAGTCCAAAGGTTTTATTTCCACTATGAGATGGAAAGTTCTTCCGATTCACACTCTTAGTGGGAAACATCATCTTATAACTCTTCCCATAATTCTTAAACTTTTAGGGTTTAACCCCCTTATTCTTGAATCCCAGTTTACCTTTCTTCTTCCAATCCTTGGGTTATTTTTCCTTGTGGTTGAATTGTTCATAGCAGTACCTAGCCTTCCTAATGGCATATTCCAAGGTATTAGGTTCATCAAACTCAATTATGTTCCATAAGGACTGATGCATCCCACTAAGGAATCATTTCATCTTCACCTTTTCTTCCTTTATATAGGGCACATACCTCATCGGCTTCAAAAACTTGTTGATATATTCATCTATGGTGAGTTGTTCTAGTTTGAGGTCATAGAACTCCTTAGTCTTTTCATCATAGTACCTTTCATACATATACTTCTTCTTGAAGTATTTCTCATTTTTTCCCCAAGATAGATCCTTCTCATGGATTCCCTTTACATTTCTAAGTTCCTCCCATCATATAGAGGCCTTTACATTCAAGTTAAATATAACTATTCGGGCCTTCAAGTTTTCAAAGTAGTCATGAACTTTGAAGTACTTCTTCAGACAAAGAATCCAAGCTTCTACTTCTTCCCCCTTTTTGATTTCTCCATCAAAAGTGGGTGGCTTGGATTTCTTAAATTCTTCAGGGTCATCGCCCTTGGAGTGCTTTCTCCTCTTTCTTCTCCTCTAAGAATGTGAGCTAGTCTCACTACTGGAAAATTTCTTGGATCTTTAGGCTCCTTCACTAGAGGAATCTTCAGATGAACCCTTGACTTTGGCATGCCTCTTGGCTCCATGTTGGGCCTTATTGGGAGTTCTTCTTCTTGCATTGCTGCTTTCAGGACCATGCCTTTGTATCTCAGGTAGACTCTGGGTTTTCTTGGGATGATGTCTATCTGTGTTACTAGTTGTTGGCCCACGCTGAAACTACCTCTTTATATCTGACAATCTTTGTAACAAGACTGCATTTATTTCAATTTTATTTGCTTTCTCTTTCATAATCCTCTCATTATCATCCTTAAAGCTTTGTAGCCCTGCCATGAGAATTCTCGCAGTATCAACTAGATTTGGAGTGGTTTCTACCACTCTCCTTTCATCGGACTCTTCTTATTTGTTATGGGAGATTTCTCCCATTTCACGATAGGTCACCATCCTTTATGCTTATAGCTTTTCCAAAAAATCCACTGAATGGTTAAGTGTTGATAATCAACATTTTATGTTAGTTACTTATCCATTAAACCATTGACAGTGTATAAAATAAAATTCTATACGATGAAATCAACTTTATTATTTAGCATATAACAACATCAACAGAAAGTCACAATCCTCTATTTAGTAGTAAGGTTTTAATAGACTCTTACCAATAGGGTAGGGTAGGGTTCCCTCCCCCTTAAAAGTTCTCTAAGAAAGTTTATCCGACTCTTTCATGAGCCCAAGCAGGCCAAGTGTTGTTGTCTGCTTTGATACCACCTTGTAAGACCCTCGACCCTCTAAGTACCCTTTTAAGGGATGGGATGGATTTTTTTTCTCTTTTTCTCAACCATCTCGAGGCCTCTTCTAGAGGGCATCGTCGTCTTCTTCTCATCAAGAGCTTTACAACGATTACCACCATACTCAAAACCAAGCTATGTGTCATAAGTTATGGCCTTGTAAACTTTGTTAGACTTTCTTGAATCATACGTCACCTTATTTACATGTGGCTACTGCCACAAGTGTCATCCGACCTGGCACTATTGTGGAATCTACCACCCGACCCATTGAATCTTCGACTTGTCTGTTTCTCCAAATCAATGATTTAGAGCCATTTGGATTTCTCTACTTGCGTGACGGTTAAAGTATGACCCGCTCTCTGTTTCTTTCTTGGATCCTTGTGGGACCCGCCAAGATCAATGGCTAAGATCATATCTAGCCATTACGTTGACCGATGACCTAGATCATCTTTCAGAGTCACTATGTCGAAGCTCACCTACCCCATGATGACTCAAGCACTCTGACAAGCCAACTCTGATGGACGATCATGATCTCCCCATATCCCTTAGCTCTGAAGAGTAAGATCATGCCACTTATCCTAGGAGTTTAATGTTGACAAGGTCCATGGTCCTATTTGTTTTTCAAGAAATTACAGGTGGCCACGTGGCCTCATAAGGTCCTAAAGGGAGTATGTTTAGTTGTTTATTGGGTAGACAACCCATTCATTGGCATGTTGGTATGACCTTTGTTACCTTCCTCTTTGTTCCAGTGGCCAACTATACCAACCATGGTTTAGCATGTTTTACTTGTTGTAATTCACATCTCTCAACCATTTGAGTGGAAACATAACTCAAATTAGAACCAGGGTCATTCATAATAGAAACAAGATGGTTGGTAATCATACCTTCCATTTCCCACACTGAGGCTTGGTGGTCTACTTGTCTATTATCCAAGGATGCATGAATTTTTGGTATACTTTTGGCCACATCATCAACCGTGGTAGCCTCCTGGACGTTGTAGGCTCTTCTGTTGTCTGGTTTCCTATGAGGGTAATCCCTCAATAGATGTTCTTCTCTGCATCCCCAACATTTCAATGTCTCTCTCTTTGTACTATCAATCTTTTATGGGGCTAATCCAAAGGTTTTATTTCCACTATGAGATGGAAATTTATGT
>ML798488.1:365014-390187 GCA_009831015.1 Picea engelmannii | reverse complement strand
ATTTTGTTGTGAGAAAATATCCATATGAATAGGTTCAAGAACACAACCTAAAGGTTAGGTTTTCTAACTGTGGGATGGCTTTTTAAAAGGTTTGGAAAATACGTCCAGAAACAGCTGGCTTGACGTGACATAAAGATAATACGTGCAGAAATCGCTGGCTTGACGGGACATAAAGTTGATTGTTGTGGTCGGTGCGACTGTAATGGAGTCGTAGCATACGGTAACCAAAGATGGCCGTGGTCGGTGCGAACTTCAAGGGACCACCGTGAATTGCGGCAAAATGCGGTTACACCGACACGGTATGAGAATTTGCTTTTGGCGTGGTAACTCGACTTTAGATTCACTCTTACCACCGCACCGTGGTAAATGTTTGACGTTGGAGTTTTATCTCCATAGGAAAGCTCTCTACCATGTTGAAGTGGGACTTATTGTTTTATCTCCATGGTAAAGTTCTATGAATTACGTAGTATGTGTTATGTATGGTTAATGAGTATATTCCTTAAAAGTGATTAATTTATCTTTTTAAATATTAGTTCACTCATGAACATACATTGTTTTAATCAAACAAAAGTTTTAATATTCACAATGTAATGATAATCATTGATTGGGTACATTAATGTCTAACCCTTATTTGGATTTTAGAAGTTTAGGATTTTTTATTTATGCTTTAGTATTTGACATAATACCTATCAAATGATTTAAGTCCAGTGAAAGAAAGTTGGATATTATCCATTCAAGTTAAATAAATGATTTGAATAAGAACTATGTTAGCTATATAGAGTATGGTCGTCATAAAAAATATATATTGTACAATAAAATTGAAATTAAATTTTAACCTTATTAATAAGTTATTTTTGTTTGAATCATTTGAATAATTTTATTTGAATTATTTGAATAACTTGTAGTTTAAAATTTCATCTAAATCATGAAGTTAGTATTGAGAAGTTAGAGGTTTTTCCTAATTCCATAACATTCTTTCACTATTGGATGTTGAGACCAATAATGACGTTGGTGATGTTTGTTGTCACTCTGACCCAATGAGGATTGTCTTTGGTGCTTCGATGGTTGAAAATGAGAGATATCATTTTCGAGACAATGATATTTACGTGAATATTGAAAGGCAAGCAAACACTCACAAACAATAGGGATGAAAAAGAGTAATTGATGAAATGAAAATGATTCTATATTTATGGAAGCCTATTCTTTATTTGAATATAACAAAGTAATGATGAAATTAGAGATACTAGTGGGTTTGATGAATGAAATAAAAAATCGATGAATAATATATAGATAAGAGTGGGCTTGATGAATGAAATATACAATCCATTAATAGTATGTATACAAAGAGTGGGCTTTGTTGAATTCAAGAGTGAAAATGCCATTGGAATTAATTTAGATCCAAAAAGGAAACTAGAAGCATGTTTTTATTAGTTTAACTTTTCAAAAAACGTTATTCTAATCAACACCACCACATAGTAACCAATGACCTTTTTTTTCCAATAGAAAATTCGCTCAATTATATTAGTAAAAATATAATTTTTTTACATCTTCTTGACCACATGGATGTTCATAGCAGTACTAGTCCATAGACCATGCTCATATACAAAATCACATACATCCCCAGAAATTCACCAGAGATGAAAACCAGCACGCAGACTACAAAAAGACATACAAAATAGGGCTAAAAACCCTAACAAAAACCAGAAAAGAAGCTAAACCAAAAGCCGCATGCCCCCAAAGGACCTCGAAGTGTTTACCCAACATCGCACGCCCCCAAAGGACCTCAAAGTGTTGACCAAAACACCACACCACCCCAGTGTGGACCTCAAAGCTCTGGTCCAAAACCTCTTCTTTCCGAGGAAGAGGTCAAGAGGGTCCAGAAAAAACCGAAGAGAAAACAAAACACCCGCCGCAACAAAACACTAAAGCCACCACCACTGCAAACTCCGACACTAATCACCACGCACCCAAAATCAAGCCCTCGAACACATGAAGGTTGCCCAGAAAGAAAGTGGAGCCTCACCAGTTCAGGTTGATGCAGGCTCAGGGGATCGTTCCCAAAACTCGTCCCCGAGCATCCGCCTCAACCTCTAATAGCCGCCTCAGGGAATCCGTCACCAACCGCTGAAAAATTGTGTGCCCATACTCGACATAGTGACTCTCCACACCATAGAAAAATCGCACGCCCATACTTGTAACACACCCGACCCCTTAAATACTCTTTTATAGTAGGGTGGGGCATAATTAATTTTTGTTTTTGTTTTCCTTCCACTACTTCATCTCAAATCATCTCTCTCAAATGATTCTTCTCTTTACCGGAACTCGTAGAGTTCTAGAGACTACTGCCAGGTGCTAAAGTGACCCAAAAGTTTATATCTCACGACTTGGGTCATAGCCGCTAAATCTCACAATCCTTTCGAAGTGCGAACTTCAATCTCATGGTTCGGACGACCGAGGGGAGTCCCGCAGGATCCATAGATCCACGGTACAGGTCACTTCAAGCTTCGAAAGACTTGGGCATACTAACACGCAATTCTCCCAATGCGCGAACTCCGAACTCATAGATCTGATGGTTGAGGTGGGTCCCGAAAGATCCTACCCTACCCTAATCCTAGTAACCAATGGCCTAGTAAAAACCGCTTACTCTACCCTACATGAACATAGTTATTGTACTACCAAAAACCTCTTACCCCATCCTACATAAGCATAATTATTGTACTACCAAAAACAACCCCTATGAGAACCAAATGCCAATCTTGAACATAGTATTATCCAACCATCAAAGTGGCCCTACAATACACTACATACAATTAGTATATTGTACTAAATTTTTTGAAAAAAAATATTTTATTCCAATAAACTCTACTATACATGGACATAATTATTGCACAACTCCAATTTTTCAAAAAAACATACAAATAAAGGTTATTCAATTTTGTTTTGAAATTTTTTTATTTTATTCCAATAGAAAATTCGCTCAAAATTATATTAAAGTATAATTTTTTTTACATCATCAAAGATTCTTATAACTATGGATCATTTTGTTCAACTCTATACAAAATGCACCTTTTGGTCACTATAATTGCTTAATTGATTCAAACAACCAAGTGAAACATAAATTATCAACCCAGGGAAGTCTTTTATTTCAAAGATAGCCACGCACTATATATGCTCAATTCCAAATGCAACTTACAGTTGTAGTAAAAGAAACTATACTAATCACACTTGCTTTAATATACTGAAGTTCTGGATTCAATTACAGGAAAGCAACCTACCTATTGCAGATCTTAAAGATTAAATTAAAGAATCCTGGATTACATTTTAAAATGACATTGCAATAGGAAAGAACAACTATTCTGTAACCAGAGAACATGACCCTTATTCTCAAACAGAGACTTCAGTACTTTGTTCTGATTAACACTCTTTCATAAAAACAGTAATGCAGAAAAAGCTTAACTCTATCTAGCAGAGAACAAGGCTGTCTAGTTCCTTCCTTTCTAAGCAGGAGCCTTAGGCCCTATTTCTGTTTTAGCAGACTTGTGGAATTAAATGAAATCTACAGAAGATAAGGTGTTCTGATTCCTTCCTGTCTGAGCAGGAACCTTTAACCAAATCCCTGGCTAGCACACTTGTAGAATTGAATGAAATCTACAGAAGACAAGGTGTTCTGGTTCCTTCCTGTCTGAGCAGGAACCTTTAACCAAATCCCTGGCTAGCACACTTGCAGAATTAAATGAAATCTACAGAAGACAAGGTGTTCTGATTCCTTCCTGTCTGAGCAGGAACCTTTAACCAAATCCCTGGCTAGCACACTTGTAGAATTAAATGAAGTCTACAGAAGACAAGGTGTTCTGATTCCTTCCTGTCTGAGCAGGAACCTTTAACCCAGTTTCTGGCTAGCACACGAAAATCATCACACAAGATTGCTGATAAAAAGGATTACGAATTTCATTCAATAAACTAAGACAGAGTTCAGTAATGTTTCAGCAAAGCGGAATTCATTAACAATAGTGTTTCAGCAAACACAAGCTAATCAAATCACAACAGAGATTGAATTAACACACTTCTAAAACTAACGGGTGAATCTTGTGATGAAGGTGGGCCCTCCCTTCTCACAAGATTCCCCTGAAACGAGAAAGCTTAGAGACGGATGCTCAAAACAGTTTTCTATTCATCTGTCGAAATATCATATTACAGTCTGAGAAAAATGAAGTGCGTCCTTCTCTCTGAAGCGTTTCAATACATAAAAACTTGGATATCCTCGAATGATGATTTTCTCCTTATTAAAGAGAAAACCCCTTCGATACAATTGATCAAAGATTACAATGCATCTCTGAGTCCTATCTTTAGTTGGATTTACTTTCCAAACCAGACTCGGATGTCCTAGTCTTGCACAACCAGATGCTATTACAGGAGCTAAGTGAGGCATTGCTGTTATGGCCGGTGTAATAGCTTCTTCTTGTTGTTGTTGATGTTGTTTCAGCATCGCAATTCGCGGGCTGTTTTAGCCACGTGAATTGCGCTCTTGACTGTGTCGGCATTCTATGTGGGAGCGACGGTTTGACTGCTGTTGACCACCGATTGTAACGGCTTCCGTGTGTTTCAGCATCGTCGGTCCTAGTGTTCTCTGTGTTTCAACATTTGCAGCTCTGGACTGTGTAACAGCTCTGTGTTTCGGCATCTACGACCTCAGACTGTACAACAGCTCTGTGTTTCAGCATCAGTTCTGTGTTTCAGCATCAATTCTGTGTTTCAGCAACAGTGACCTTGGACTGTGTGACAGTTCTGTGTTTCAGCAACGGCCTTAGATGCTAATCTGCAGTTTTGAACACTTATGCATTTCTAATCAATGGTTAAGTACGAGAGTGATGTAAAATATTATGCAAAACAGATTAAACGTATAGTCATGAGAAAGGACGTTATATACCTTTGGGATGATCAGATAAAATGATAGTATGAGTTCAAATATAGGTGATCAAGAGTATAATAGTGGCAAAAAGTATAGGCACAAAGGTGCATAGTGTGGTCCTAACAGCACCCACAACTAGCCATAATATAAATAATCCTCAAAAATACAAAAGGCAAAAAACAACGCGAAAAGTTAACACTTTGGAGTTACAAAACATATAAAATGTCCATTACCAGCTGAAATATAAGTCAGATGCACATCATCCCAATGATATTTCAAAGATGTTTAAATGAGTAACTGTTCCTCTAGCCCCATATACCCATTTGTAAAAGGACAATCTGCCTTCTGGTTCCAAGAGACCTAGTTTAGATAATAAGTCTGCCTCCTTATTGAAATCCCTGTAAATATGATGAAAGTTAATACCCTGAAATAAGTTGGCCAGATCCCTGGTTTTTTGCTTCCATCCTTCAATGTCAATCGCTTGGAGGTTACTCTTTTGATTTAACCAATCTATAATTACCTTGGAATCCCCCAGAATGTGAATTTTTTGGATAGACCACATATTGGCCAGAGTAAGTGTAGAACAAGCTCCCAAAAGCTCTTCCTTTGTGTTGGTGCCTTCTCCACAATTGATGTACCATTTATATACAGTCGACCCTGGTAAATTGATGATGCCACCAACTCCACAACACTTTCCACCTGAAATAGCCGCGCCATCAAAGCAAGAAATAGAATATCCTTCTTGTTGAGTGATTGTGCATACCCTAATGGAGGCAGGTTTAAGGGATTGTGGAAGCCAAGGGTGAGACCCAAGTATCTTGTATACCACTGCAGAAAATGAAGGAGATCTCTCCTCGAAAATAACTTTGTTTCTCTCAAGAAAGATGTGCCAATAGGTGAGAGTAGCCAAACCTTTGGAAACTGACTTATCCTTGGTCCAGATGGTAAAACAATCATTTATGGAGGCTCCATCCCAATTTATTTTTAACTTAAAGATTGATGTTAGTCTGGCCCAAATTATCTTTGTGAATGTGCAGTGAATGAATAAGTGTTCAATATCTTCATAATCGTGTTTGCGGAGATAGCAAACCCCGGGTCCCTCCCAACCTTTGTTTTGGAGAGCATCCCAAGTTAGAACCGTTTTTTTCACTACCATCCAAATAAACAATTTTATCTTTAATTCTATGTTCCATTTCCAAATAGTTACCTTCCAGCTGCTCATGATCGGGTAGTCCATAGTTGAGATAAGAGCACAATAACAAATTTTAACAGAAATGTTCCCGGAAGAGTCCCCCCTTGTCCAAAAAAGAGTATCATTTGAATCCTGGATAGATATGCCAGCACCCTGAAGCACCCTTCGAAATCGCTCCCACTTTGATGCTATAATTCCATCTAAACCCAATTCCTCACTGCTTAACCAAGCCTCTGAAATAGAACCAACAATATGTGGAATTGACGCTTGTGCCAGAAAAATTATCCTCTTTACTTCTAATTGTGTAATCAACGCGTCTGAAAGTATTTTTTTATCACACAGGCCAAGAATCTGATCCCTGCCAATGGAGATTAAATGTCTCGATCCCGAGCACCAACTCTGCTAGTGAAGAATCACATGAATTTTACTAGTGAGGCTATTCCAAATTCTAGACGCAGAGTGTTGTTTGTGGGAAGCCTGCCTGTACCAATTGACCAAAGTAGTATTATATAAATATTTATCCATTAAAACTTTATGCCAAATGTCGTCATGAGTCAATACTCTCCAAAGAGTATTTACCAATAAAGCCGTATTAAAAAGAGGAAGGTTTTGGAATCCCCATCTACCAAATTTCTTTGGTCTATAAAGAATGTCCCATCTACATAAGTGAAACTGTTGAGTAGTCTTATTATTGTTCCATAGAAAATTGAACATCAATTTTCGTATCTTATTTAAAATCGAGCGTGGGATGGTCTCCAAGGACATCCAGTATATAGGCTGGCTCTGCAGAATAGCTTTAATTAAGACAAAATGACCACCCAATGATAACTTCTTGTTACACCACAACCCAATCTTCTTTTCCATTTTTGTCACTAACCAATTCCAATCTTCAGTCTTACATGCCCCCTTCTTTAAGTAATAGCCTAGATATTTGAACCCGATTGAAAGATAGATAAAAGAATATGGAAGAAGCTCCTTTAATGGAGTCAATTCTGCCTCTGTTAGACCTTCGTAATGAACAATATTTTTAGAGAGGTTTATCAATAAGCCCAAAGCATTACAGAATAACTGAAGAATGTTGACGACCTCCATCCATTCTTTTAAAGTCACCTTAGTCATAATAAGGACATCGTCCACAAACAGTAAGTGCAAAATTTTAATCATTCTGGAAACCTTTATACCTATTAGAGTGCCCTCGAGAATGCTACTTTCCATTAAAAGAATGAGCCCTTCCATAATCAGGATGAATAATAAAGGTGATAATGGACAACCTAGGCGCAAACCCCTGCCACTTTTGAAGAAATATGTCACCTCTCCATTGAATAACACAACAAATTAGGATGATATAACACAACCCATGATCCAATTAGTCATCTTGATACCAAACTCATTATTATTAATGTCAATCTTAAGTGATCCCAGTCAATACAGTCGTAATCTTTCCTCAGGTCAAGTTTCAATACCAATGACTTTATATTCTTTCTCTTAATGTTGTGAAGACTCTCATGAGCCATGCCTATTGCATCTTGTATCCGCCTACCCCAATTGTTCAGCAGAGAGTGATTTTGATAGGATCGGCTTAATCTGATTTACAATGATTTTGGATATCACTTTATAACAAAGATTGCAGAAGGAAATTGGGCAAAAATCATTGAAGGTAACAGGTTTGTTTTCCTTCGATATAAGAGTCAGAAAGGTTGAGTTTAGACTCCCAATAATGGTGCCTTTCCACCTCGAGTCCTCCACCATCTCAAGGAGATCATCCTCAACTAAGTCAAAAAAGAAAATGAAGAATTCAGTCGTCTGGCCCCAGACTCTTTTCCTTTTTAAAATGAAATAAAATAGACTTTAATTACTCCAAAGTGACTGGACTCTAAAGAGGGCCCATATCCTCATCACTAACCATCCTGAGAAAGAGACTAGTTACCTTGACTTGATCAATGATATTAACAATTGACGAGGCATTGTAAAACTTTTTGTAATAATATATTGCTTCTGCGATTATCACTCCCTGGTTTGTAAGGGTGACTCCATTTCCATCCATGATTTCCCATACATGTTTTCGATTCCTATTGTGGCTTGCCACATTATGGAAATACTTCATATTATTGTCACCACTTTTTACCCAGATCGCCCTGTTACGGAGTCTCCAAGTCTCTTCAGCATCGCGTAAAAGTTTGTTTCTTTTACTTTCCAGCATCTATAGATGTAATTCCACCCCCCGATTTGTAGAATCCCCAACCATATTCACAAAGGTCTCCTTTATATCTGCTTATAGGTTCTCCAATTGAGCCTTGTTCCTTGCACATACTTCTTTATACCAGAGTTTAGTTTGGCTTTTTAATTCCTTTAATTTCCATACTATTCCACACTGCTTATCACCTTCCGAGAGAAACAAGGGTCCTTCCAAATTTTATGAACCAATGACACATAATCACCATCATGCAACCCATGGGAATTTAGTTTAAATGGATAAGCCTTGTAAATATGTGGAATTTCCAGCTGGAGTAGTACAGGGGCATGATCTGATATAAAGGGGTACTCAACCCAGGACTAGAACAATCCCACCTCAGCTAATAAACCTTCGGACACAAGACACCTATCCAAATGTCTCGCAATGGATTCTTGACCAGAGCGACCATTCCGCCAAGTTGGGACCATTTTAATTGGTTTAACGTCTATCAATTTTTTTGAAAGGAATAAATCTCTATAGTAATCCTCTGTCAAACCAGGAGCAAAAGTGGCTCCCCAGGCCTCATCCGAAGAGATAATAATATTCAATTCACCAACAATAATCAATTTGTTGATGGATAATATGCCACTATCCGCCATCGAGCTCCAGAAAAGTTTTCAATCCAGACATGGACAGTAAATATTTAGTAAGGCAATCTCCCTCTTGTTAATAATACACCTTCATGTTAACAGGATACCACCAATAGTAAGAAATGGAACCAATTCATACAAATTTGGGTCCCAAGTGACCAATAACCCCCCCGAAGTACCCACAGAATTAACAACACTCGATACCCAATAAGGACGTAAATGGTGCATAAAATATCTATCTTTTTGTTCATGTACCAGGGTTTCCTGTAGGAAGACGATGTCAGGGTGAGTTTGATCCAGGAGTCTATGAACAGAGGCATCTTTGAGGGTGCCTCCTATCCCTCTAATATTTAAAGTGATTAAAATCATCACTTAGCCCTCGCCAGGGATTTCATTGCTCTAAGAGCCCCACTATCAGTGGAGGGGAGCACTGTGTAAATAGACTGTTTGGATAGGCCCACCAATTTTTTACGTAAACTTCTAGTCTTAATAGGTGAGTGCTCAATGAAAATGCCTCTAGACCAGGAAAATTCCTTTCCCACCCTTTCAGGATGCTTAAGTGGAGTAGAGGTTCCATTTCTCGTCGAAGGTTATAGGATAGCCTTACATAAATAGGTTGGCAACAATAAAGTATCATTTCAGTCTCCAATAAAGGGAATTAGTGAGTCTAATACAACACTGAGCGTGGAATCATCCACCTCGGATTCTCTGCGACCCGACTGCACCAAAGTGTTTGATAAAGGTTCCAACGACGAAGGAGAAGAGAATAAGGTCCCATATCGAGTATTAAGTTGTGACGGGGATAAAGCCTGGGTCAAAATAGTAGGGGGAGGAGAAGGAGGTTCCACTAGAACGGAGGGTAGGTTCTCTGGGATAATAACAGGGGGTGTAATAGGAAAAGTCAGCCCCGACGAGCTCAGTGGAACTGGATCAGTAGTGTCCTTTCCCCCCCAAGTTTCCTCTTATCAAAGGAAGTTGATGAATGTAAACAGTGTGAATTATCCAAGGCCTCCTTCTCCCAGAGCGACAGAGTTGAATATAAGGAAGGGCAAAGTCTTTGTAACTTACCAGTGAAAGTCAACAAAGTCTCCTCCTGGTGCCAAAGATCAACTCCATAATTTAAAGTCTCACACCCAAGAGAATCTGCTTCGTCCATATAATCGGGTGGGTCCCTTTGCAACAAAGTATTCTCAAACAAATGATCAACTTCTTTACCAACAAAATCACGATGAAGGTGGCCCGTTTGGCGGCACAAATTGCACCGAAAAGGAGTACCAAGATAGTCTAGCTTTTGGTTAAATCTTTGACCACGCCATTCGATGTCAATGGCTTCCGGTAAACCGCAGTGGATGTCCATTTCCACTAGGATTCGACACACCTTCCGCAGAGAATTAACAAGTGACTTGTTATCCAGGGAAATGAACTTACCCAATGCATCACCTATAGCCCGTAAGGCCCCTTCATTCCATAGGTGCAAGGGTAAACCCGATAGAAGAACCCACAAATGACGGTATTGAAAATGCTTAGTTGTCGGGTCAAAGGCAACCCTCCAACATTTTAGCATCAAGCTGCTACCGTCGAAAACCCAATGTGAGTTCACTAACAAAGTTACGTCCTCTGGCATTCTACAAATAAAACCAAGCCACCCTTTAGTGAGATAAAGGACCTCAGGCTCATACCCCAAAAGTGGAGTCCAGTTTTTTAATACCCACTTTGAGACAGGTCCCTTACTAAGATAGTTATAGGATAATCTACCTACCAGACCACAGAGGGCCATCCTGCAAGTTTCTTCCAAGCCCATGTCTGAACCTAAAACCAATAGCTTAGCCTTTCTGTTCGCTTTCCACATCTTCCGCCGGACAGCATTCGGGTGCACCTGTTTGTGGGTTTTTCTCTATCCCACTGGGGAGAATACTTATTTTGTGCCTATGGGAGTTATGTTAAAGGACTGCAGCTCAATAGCAGGTTGGTTAAGAGTATTCGTTGCAGGAGGATCAACCAAGGAACTAGTCGAAGGATCAGAAAAATGATTGATTGTAATGCCTGGAGCAGGAGACGACGTAAATGTGCAAGGGAATAATTCCTTTGGCGCACCTTCCAAGTCATCTACCTTTGCGAAAAGACCCACATGCTTCCAAGAAATCTCATCATCAACATTCATAAGTGCCATGACATTCCAATCTAAGTCATTACGGAGGAAAGAGCTCATAAACATCCACCTGTAAACCATTGTTCTCTGACCACCACTGAGAACTGATGCTAGTCTAGTTTCCTAGAAAGGAAAGTAAATGCAAAGGGTGGGCCCAAGACCCAAAGGAACAACTGTCCAACACAAAATAAATACCAATAAATACTAGAATGAAAGTTTAGGTAGCCAAGATAGGAGAGGGACAAACCTCGGGCTAAATTAAAGTGTGTTGACGGAAGTGTAAGGCTAAACCCCTGGAACCCCTACAAAGAACTAAACTAGGTCCCTTATGAAATTAGTCATCTAGAATCCTCCAGTCTAGTTGGAGTTTCAAGTTGTAACCAATTCAACCAATCCTCCGCCATCTCTAGTGCGCAGCCAATCTTCCTAATTCAAAATAACCATTACCGCTCATACGGCTCTTAATGCATACCAATTCATTATTCCAATAAACCCTATTATACATGGATATAATTATTGAAATGCCCCATTTCTTTTTCAAAAAGACATACAATAAATAAGGTTATTCCATGAAGTACAATTATCACATGCTTCCAACTTTTCAAAATTATATATATATACAATTCAATTAAGTACAATTATCACAATTCATTGATACATTTCCACACATGTACATATTCATTGTCATGTCTAGTACCTAGGAGTATCACATATTATAGTTCACATGATATGAAAAGACTACATACTTACCAAACATTACATGATTTACCCAACAATAAAGTAGTTCCATATTACTTCAACTTCCCACCAAATTCACTCATCATTGATTAATTCTAAATAAAACACTATGTTAAAACATATAATCATTAAGCTAGCATACCCCTGAAGCTGGGGAAAAGAAACACCCAAGTGAATTGAGGTGGTTAAGTTGTTTAAAGACCCTGAGATTTTGTTTTTGGATGGAAAATGAATACTTCAAAAGTTCCATCTTCATCTCACTTCTCCTGAAATATTTGCAATGATACTATAACTCTAAATCTAAATACCTAGGTTGCATGCCCACCTACAACAATCACAGATACGTGAGAGAAAGAAGAGGCAGTGACAAACAACACTTGGGAGAAGAACCACCCCTCAAAAACTCCTTCCATGTAATTAACCATATGAGAAACAAGCATCGTAGGCATAATTAGTATATTTAGATACACTGTAGGCATAATTAGTATATTTAGATATATCGACCTTAATGAGACAAAGATTAACTCACATGTGTTAATTTTAATTTTACTAAATTGTTTATAAATCCCGATTAATTGTAATTTTACTAATTTGTTTATAAATCCCGGTTAGCGATCTTTGTTCTATTTCTTTACCTTAGAATGTTTAAGGATTGCTTGTCCAATAACAGTTTCTCTTCACTGGCAACCCTAATTTTATTAATGTGCACCATTTTTTTTTATTGATGTGCACCATTCTACTGGAAAATACAATCATTGGACTTTAAAAACCTTTCAACCACAATTGAAATATTCTAATCATAAAAAACCAAAATCATCAATTCAAATGATTCATTAATATGTTAAAGGTGGGTAGCAACATAGAACTCATCATTAGCCCATAAATGAAATCAAAACCCAATTGAATATTGCAAAATAATAATAATAATAATTTTTAATAAATTCAACTTCAAAATGGATTTATATTGGATTTATATTGGTTTTATTAATATTACAAATATACATAAATACTATAAAATAATTCTCCTATCTTAAAATGTAGCACATTTTTTTAACATTTGAGTTTCTTACATTTACAATTTTTAATAAATATAAGTTTAAAATGGTAAATATAAGAGTTGGTTCATAGGGTAGTCTATAAAGTAACAATGATTGGTAGGTAGTATTTTAACATCTTAAATTTAAAAGTTAATAATTTTTCTCACATTAATGTTAACAATTTTCTCTACATAATCATATTTAAAAAATATTCAAAATAAGTAAAAAAAAAAAAAATTAAATACAAAATTCAACTAATTTCATTTACAAATAACATAATTAAAGAGATTAAAATTTATATAACTAAATTCTCATAAAAATAAACATAGTACTCCAAAATTTAATATAATTTTGTAAAATTTATATTTAAGTAACTATTAACTAAATTATGTTGCATGTGAACATTTTGCTTGTTGGAACACATATATATTTCTAAACTTTAGATTTTAAATAGATTTCATTCACAGTTAAAATAAGAATAAAACATGCTTGATTCTCACCGTTGATGAAGTTTTCATTTGATCGAATGATCCCTTTTTCCCCAAGTTTTTAGATCCGCCTGATTATTAAAAGGTCAAACCACTAGAGACTGCTTCGGAGTTTCGGGCTTCGGAGTTTCGCGCCTCAGGCATTTCGACATGTCGCACCTTCAAAACCCCGATACGCGAAAAGCGTTTGACAAATCCTAGTCACCATACACGTATACCTTCATAAGCTTTACAACCTCACTAAGGGTAATGGCATGTCGAAAATCCAATAAAGTTATTTTGTCGATACACGAAGCATGTAAATGCCAAAAAAGCTAAACCCCAATTAAATAAGTTAATCCTGATTAAAAGGTTAATTAATAACTTCACATATTCGAAGTTCGGATATTTTCCATCCATCGCATCATGAATCCCCAAGGTCCGAACTTCCGAAATACATTAAATAATAAACAGGGTTAATTAAAGTCAAAAATTAATTATTGAATAATTCATCACTTCGCGATATCGGGTTTCGAAGATCCTATCTCGAGCTACTATCAAAATCCCGAAGTCCGAACACCCGAAGTGCTTCAAACTTAAACGAAGTTAATTAAAGCTAAAAATTGATTAACATTAATTAATCGTTTTGTCATTTCGAACTTCGGAGATTTCATCTTGAGCTATATCCAAAAATCCCGAAGTTCGAATACCCGAAACAATTAACACTAAAACACGATTAATTAATGGGTTAAACATGATTATCTCACAATTAAGTTTTCGCTAAACCGCCATTCAGGAAATTTCAAATCTCATTTATACAAGGTCTCGATCGCGAACCTCCAGTATTAATGGCATTAATTACGGCTCCACGGCATAATTCCAAATAAGATCACAGATCACCGCCTAGATTTTTTTCATTAAAGTAAATGAATGCATCGTCAGAAAAGGTATTCGTAAATCAATACACTTAAGGTGAATAAGGATACTGGATTTTGAATTTCATTTGCATTCTCGTAGAACAACAAGTTTTAGCAAGCTAAGAAGTTAATGTGTTTCCTTGTAACATGATAACACAATTCTGAACTCGCTAATATCATGGTGCCGCGAAAAATGGGTAAAGCAACGGGTGAGACCGTGAGCCCGAACACAGATATCCTCTCAGACACCTCTCCAAGAGTTATCAATTCCATGAAATCATGGGCGCAGGTCTTTGATATTCTACAATACGAGTTGATTAATTGCCCAGAGGATTCAGGCGATGAGGTAACAGAAACCCATGCTACGAAGCTCAAGTATATAGCTCAATCAGAGCTGCATAAAATAGCCGCACGAACAAGGCTCATGCCGTATAATGACATGATAGGTTGGGATCTAGAGAACGTTGACGTCTCGACTAGGATCATCTGCAATTCACATAAAGTGGTTGTTGGATCCTTTTGACCGGAGCATTTATAGGTAATGTACAAACTGTCCCTAGTTTTCAAATACAGCTACAACGTCGCTTTCCTAATGGATTTCGACAAAGAAGAGTGCACGCAATATGAAAAAAATACCCTGACTTAATCAAGGACTGGTAGGCACTCCCTAAGAAATTCAGATCAGACACCCATGGAATATATGCCACAACATTATTAAACACCCATATGTTTTATGTGGCCATGATGTTATGTAGACTTTTTGGGAGGAATGACTCCGCTCACTTCTTGTTGGCCTGGGTACTAATCATGCATGAAGCGACAAAAGGATATTCCTTCGACTAGGCCAAGATATTGTCGGAAAATATGGCCAAGGAAATCACAGAGTATCAGTCGTTGAAGGCAAAGGGAAACCTGCCCCTTTCTACATGTCAGCTTACATTATGGATGACATTTGTTTTATGACGCCTTTTCCTTTGAGTTGGAGTTGGACTCCGAGCAGCGTTGAACCCATACATTTCTATCACTCCAAGCTATGGGAGGATAAAGCAAAAGATTTCTTCTATGAAATCTGTCACTATGTGGTGGTGTCGATGCATATCGCCCTCTATGGTTGCCCGCCTCTCAGGATTTTAGACAGGATCATTGCCAACCTAGGGAAAATAACAGACTGGTATATTGAGGAACAATTTTCCTACATCATGGTTTTTGGATGTTCAGTTCCCCCACATGATTTACCAAATCTTCAACCAGATCGGTTGATGTGCTGAGAGGTAGCATATCAAACTGTGATAGCAGGGATCAATAAAGAATTAAAAGTAGCATAGAAAAAAGTATGGCCAGCCTTCCCTTTACAGGTTGGTATGTTCACATTGTTAGATTTCGACCACTCGAAAGTAGAGGTCATGGCCCTAGAAGACATTAAGCTGGTTAATATTGAGTTCAAGAAGCATGATCCCCAGAAAATCATGGGAAATCACCTGGCCCTATACAATATAAAGAAATATGAGCATGAAACTTCCCCACGGGATAAAATATTCCGGGGAGCAAGGTCGTACCTAGAAGTGTTGAGCAAAGTTCGAACTCTGGCTCTAGATCAATAAGTCGATTTATACAAATTCCAAAGACATGGAAGAAATGGTTTGCCTAAATTTTTACACGGAGAAACCCAAATATCTCCATCTACATAAGAAGTTACAACTTAGGGTTTGGAAACAGGAGGGCCCAACGAACAAGACATTCAAGGAAGTTCGAAGAAAGATGTAGTTTTAATGCAGAAGGAGGATACTGCACTATCAAATCCACCAGGCGATCAAGCCAAAGCTCAATTTCAAGCTTTGATAAAAAAGGGATAGGATACACCTCCGTCCATACCAAACAAATCAGCTACCAACACAACAGAGAAACCACCGTTCACCGAAATAGGTAGCCCTATTATGTCTTTGACACCTTTATAGTCCAGTCAGGGGAATCCAAACACTGAATTCGTATTTATAGAAAACCTTACTCTGATTTCAGTTGAAGAAATGCCTCCTTCCAACTTCTTTTTCAGCAAGAAGAGGAGGTCTATAGTTAAAAGAGAAACGCATAAAAGGATGGTGCAACAGTAAAAAGGCAGAGGATGTTGTATGATGGACAAGGCCATGATGATACAGATTTTGTTAGGGAAATGGCGGGCTCATTGGGTGCCTTTGCCACAACCAATCAATATTCAGTAGAAAATCTAGCAGAGCAGCTAAAGCAGAGAAATCAGTTAGTAAGGCAGTTGCAAATCCAGATGAGCACCACCAAACAAGAGGTAAGAGATCATATGAATAAGATTTTTGAACATATCAAAGCCAGTGATAGACATCATATCCAACAACTCAAAACTAGCCTTGATGAAATGCATAAAAATTCACAGGCCAATAAAGAAAAGGCCATTCAATAGGAAGAGTTGATCAAACAACTATAGGCCAAAATAGATTTAGTGGAAGTTACAATAGTAGAGGTGGTCGCTTTTCAAGCTCAAGCATTAGAAGTGCACGAGAAGCTGGAATTAGCCCAGCAAGATCTTTTCACGAAAGTAGAAGTTGTTCAAAGCTGTTAGCGGGTGGCAAACCTTTCTCGAAATAACATTTACATTAAGGAGAGAGAACCCACTACAACTCGGGCTAAGTTCCAGGAGGCCATTATAATAGCAACAAAAGATGAAGTAGCAGAGATCCCTCGATTGTCTCGTTTCGAGCAAACCCAAGGTGATATAATCCTGAAGGCCTGGGAGACAAACCTGGCTGAAAGCAAAAGATTAGCCAGGGAAGTAAATAAAGATTGCGAAGAAGCATTGTCTTCACTCAACAAAGGGTTACTGGACGTTGAAAGAGATAGTATCTCTGAGGCCCTGGGGCAGATTGACATAGCGAAAAATCAACATAAAGCTAAGACAAGCATAGAAGAAGCCCGGATGACCATCCAACACTTGAAACAAATCGACCTTATCCAGATTAACAAATGGATAGTTAATCCCAGTTTACAGCTACAAGCTACATCTTTGGAAGCAAGGAGAATACAAGATAAGTTTCTCCATATAGAAAATAAGTTGTACATTTTCGAGGAAAATGAAACAACAAAACCTTCTGTGTTAGTAGTATAGTTAGTAAGCAGATGTATCAGTGTGTCAAACATGAGAAAGCCAACACATCTAGAAATAAATGAGACAACCTATACATACCATTCACACAGGTCATGATTAAAGGCCATCTATTTCTGAGCTGGAGGATATGGAGACAAAACGTCTCTACCTGCGAATGAATGGACCGAGGAAATGATTATGAAACCTTTCAGTTTTGCATATTGTAATATTTGTCAATTTTAGGCTATGAGAATTCCAACCGATTCAGGTTGAGATCATTTTTGTATAAATACATAGTTTGAAGACTTAACAAAGGTTGCTTCTTACCGAATGTAATTGAGAAAACTCTCCTCATTGAGAATTAATACAAGTGCAGACCAGGGATTCCACATTTTGTCCAGTTTGGGTTATGTGTTCTTCTGTCCTTCCATATCTCAACATCTCTTTATGTATTTCTTTGATGAATACTTTATTTCAATTTAGTACGACAACTACTACAATCATATTAATTAGTAATCTGTTAAGCAAACAATTTTTCCTCTGTATTTTCTATGAGTAAAGCAAGACATGTGAGCTACTTGGATTACTACATTTTATGCTTCATTTAAGGTTATACCATCTATTTTTTTTTTTCTACTATAATAGAGTAAGATTCTTCAGTAATTGATGCCTTGCTTTGTCTAACAACTTTATGTTTTTCTCTCACTACATTTGAAATTTTCAATTTTGACTCAGACACGAAATACAACCTTTGTGATGTTATTACTGTTAATTTGATTTAAGGAATTTTTCTCACATAACTGAGGTAGAAAAAGAAAACATTAAAAATTTCCTTTTATTCTTGATGTCTGACATTATTCTTTGAGCCTTAAGTTTAATCTTAGTAACAACATATTTTCGATGTCGTTGCCGGGGATGGAGAAACGAAGTTATTTTTCCCTGGGAGAATGACATTGGTAAGTTTCTCTCTTTGATAGTGAACAAATATTGAATATGATAATAAGGCTATTTTTTATCTTTCACTTGGCGACTCCACCACAGGTAAACTGGCATTCGGCCAAAAGAATAATAGAAAGAACCCAGATGATAAGAAGACTACGCCTGTATTAGACCCCGAAAAGATATTAAAACCAAGGGGATATCTCAAACAAAACACTGCGTCAACAAGTAAGGTTTACCAACCCAAAGTTGCACAAACTAATTCTAAGGTTCCTCTTGAAAAACTAACCCTGAAAGAAAGTTCTTCACAAACCCTTTCCGGAGAGGTATCTACTGATAAACCTGAAGTCAAACTCAAAAACCCCGAAGTGGTTTTACCCGAAGTAAAATCTGAAACTGATTTGACCGACCCCTCTACCAGTAAAGGCAAAAGATCTCTTTCGATACCCAAGTTTATTGATATTCCTACGATAAGCTCTCTTCCTGAAGTAAAGGTCTCACTTTTTTGAAACCCTGAGGAATTTATTTTATACCCTGATTCAACCCCTACTGGTTCCCCTGTGTATATATCTTGTAAGTCTGAGGAAACTAGCCCAAGTTTTCCTTTTCCCCCTTTTTCAGATTTTCCATCCCGTGACGGTCAGCCTCCAGAACTTCCCTCGTCACATCCCGAAGTAGCCGAAAGGTTACTCGAAATCTTTGAAAATCCCCTTTATAATTCCCAAAGTTTATCTCTTAGACCCTCGATGGTTGCTGCCGGAGGGGGTGTTGCTGGACATGGTGGACAAGGTCTGCCTCCTCGGATTTTTGCCAAGGTAGCAGCTAGATACGCTCCCCTGGTCCTTCATGTTCCCCTCCATGATTTACCCAAAAACTACATGAAGAAATTACCTAAATTCGTGGGGGAAGGAGACTTAACCGCAAATGAACATATAGTTTTCTTTGATCAGTTCACCAACATTCTCGGTATCAAACACGAAGACGTTTACTCGAGGCTGTTAGTTCAAACCTTCGAAGAACAGGTGAGAACCTAGTTCCGAAGGCTCCCGACAAATTCTATAAGATCATATGATGAGCTAGAAAATGCCTTTTTAAGACAATGGGGAGAAAAGAAAGATCATATTTATTATCTAACCCAGTATGGGGTCCTAAGGAACAAGAATTCTAAGTTGGTTCTTGAAGTTACTCATAGGTTTAACAAAATCTACCATAAGATCTCAGTTGAAGTTAAACCCTCCCAATCAGTGGCAAAGGTCACTTTCGCAGGAGATTTTGAGCATGACTTTACCCTACTTTTTAGGTAAAGAATATTTGCCACTCTAGCAAGAATGCAAGACAACGACATCGAAATCGAGTCAAACATGATGGCATTTTGAAAATTAAAAGCCAAGGCTGAAACAGGAACCAAAGATCCTAAACGCTTCAGGGAACAAGCAAGACACTCTGGATCTGGGAGGACCGCAGAAGATAAAATGGATGACATGGCTAAGATAATCAAATAATTATCAAATAAAATCTCTAGAATGGAACTAGACCAAGCCAAACCTGATCAGTTCGCTAGAAAAGATTTCAGGAGGAATCCTAACCCTCAAATGCAACAAAGACCTATAAAAAATGAAGATCAAAAGATTCAGGCCCCTTTTAAAAGTGAAAATTTTATGTGGGGAGACGACATGCAAAACTTTGAGGAGTTAGAGGAAGACATAAATAATCTTAGTGATGATTATCAAGAACCTCACTTAATGAGGCAAGATAAGAGATCTTTAGACGTAGGATCCCTTTTTAACAATGATGACAACATAAATAATATGAAAGATTATGCTTATCAAGGAATCGTCGACTCTATAATGGCTGAGTTACTATTGAAGTATAATTTAAGGCCTAGAGATAAAAATTCTACAACTGCTCAATTGAAGAAGATCTTGTCGAGAAGTAAAACGAATGAGGCAGCTCAACCATCCACTGAAACGCAAGCTGCCAAAACGAAAACAATTGAAACACAGGTTGCCCAAACAAAGACAGTCAAAACAAAAGCAACGCAGACTAATAGACCAGAAAAAAAAGAGAAACAAAGATCCCAACCAGAGAAGCCGAAAAGTCAATTGAAAGTTTCAATCTGGAAAAAGAAATTAATAAAATAAAAATTCATGTACCTCTGGTTGAACTAGCGAAAAATCCAATGTATAGAAAGCAAATTGCAAAGATGATAAATTTTTCAGAAGCTGAAAGTCATGCAGATGTTATTAATTTAGAAGATGAAAGACCTACTATAATTTTTGGTCCGCATATTGAAAATACTAAGGATTATGTTGCTCCTCTTTATATTATGTTGATTGTGCATGATCACTTACTGCATAATTGTATGTTGGATTATGGGGCTTCCCACAACTTAATGCCCAAAGTTATTATGGATAAACTGGGTCTCGAGATTACTAGACCTTACCAAGATCTGTATTCTTTTGATTCAAGAAAATTTAAATGTCTTGGTATGATTAAAGATTTGGTAGTTAATCTTACACAGATTCCAGTAAAGAGTATTTTGATGGATGTAGTCATTGTTGATGTTCCCGCAAAGTATGACATGTTGTTATCTAGGTCTTGGGGCGCTAAACTTGGAGGATCACTTCAACTGGACATGACGTATGAAATGATCCCAATCTTCCGTGGACAGTTCACCCGTCTATACAGAGAGACAAGGTTGGCATATACTATAAGTGACCCACAAAACCCTAATAACTATCTGGTATAGGTTGCCGTTCAGGATTTGGGAAACTGTATATTATCGATTACTGATGATTTTGATCAATGTATAGAAGAAAATTGTACAAAAGAAGAAAAAGAAAAAGCAGAAAAAACAAATAAAGATGTAAATAGTGTAGGAGTTTGGAAAATGTTCTTTGATGGTGCTTCCTCTTGAGAAGGAGCAGGAGCTGGAGTGTTGTTCGTATCACCTGGAGACAAATTCATTCTTCCTTTCTCATATAGATTACAGTGGGACATTGATTATACAAACAATGTGTGTGAGTATGAAGCTCTGGTCTTAGGATTAGAGGCTACCAGGAAACTGAAAATTGAAAAACTAATAGTTTATGGTGGTGCAGAATTGATTGTAAAACAGATAAGGCAGCAGTATCAATCCAAGCATCCAAGGCTAAGATCATACAAAAATTGCGCCTGGTATTTGATAGAAAACTTTTTCTCATCGTTTAATATTCATCATATCCCCAGGTTAGAGAATCAACAAGCTGATTCTCTAGCAAAAGCAGTTACTGCTTTTAGGCCACCTATTTTCCTTAAGTTAAAGTATCACATAGAAATGAGGCACAGGCCCTCGATACCAAATAATGTGCAACACTGGTAGGTCTTTGAAGATGATGAGCAGATCAAACAATTTCTAGAGATGGTAGATGAATTTTTTGAAACACACATTGATCAGGAAAATTAGAATGACCCATCTTGGATCATACAGGAAGGTGAAGATCCTAAAAAGTTTCAGGATAAGATTTCTAATCACTGCATGTTGGTGCTGAGAAACAATCAGATCCCTAAAGGTCTGATTTCTTTGGAAATATTATTTGATTATGATGATATCCCCCTAAAGTCTAGTTTGCAACCTAAGCCCAAAGAGGTTGAATATTGTAATATAAGCATTGAGGAAACCCCAAAAGTTGTCAAATTATATAAGTAACTTCCACCCAAAATAAAAGGTAAATATGCTAAGTTTCTCAAGCAATACAAATATGTTTTCGCTTGGTCTTACAACGAACTAAGAAACTGCCATTGAATATAAAATCCCTTTAAAGCAAGGCATTAAACCTTTCAGGAAGAAACAAAGACAGATAAACCCTATACTTCTGCCTGTAATATAAAGGGAAGTGAAAAAGCTTTTGGATGCAAAGATTATTGTTCCGCTCAGATACTCTGAGTGGGTAGCCAACTTGGTCCCGGTCAGGAAGAAAAATGGTGAAAACAGACTCTGCATAGATTTCAATAATTTGAACAGATCATCCCTTAAAGATAATTATCTGCTCCCTAAAATGGATCACATTCTGGAAAAGGTGGTTGGGGCTAACATAATGTCTATGATTGATGGATTTTCAAGTTACAATCAAATTGCAGTCCACGAAGACGATAAAGAAAAAACCGTGTTTACCACTCCATGGGGTACTTTCATGTATGATAAAATGCCATTTGATCTAATGAACGCAGGGGCCACTTTCCAACGAGCAATGGACATCACCTTTGTCGGCGAGAGAGATAAGGTTTTTGTGATTTATCTTGATGATTTAACTGTTTTCTCTAACTCTGATGCAAAGCACCTGGTACACCTCAAACAGATGTTTGAGAAATGTCGAAAATTCGGTTTGTCCATAAATCCCAAGAAATCTCATTTTGCAATGCAGGAAGGTAAACTCTTGGGCCATATAGTATCTAGGGAAGGAAATAAAATTGACCCAAAAAGGGTTGAAGGTATAGATACAATCAATATTCCTAGGAACAGAAAAGAAATCCAATCTTTTTTAGGAAAAATTAATTTTTTAGGAAGATTCATTCCAAACTTCGTTGAAATTGTTAAATTGATTACATATATGCTCAAGAAAGACATCAAGGTCAAATGGACAACCGAAGCTAAAGAATCCTTCGAACACATCAATAAATTTATAGGGGAAGCACCAGTGCTGGCCAGCCCAGATTATACGAAAGAATTCTTGATTTTTTCATTCACCTCCGAACACACTATCGCAACTGTGCTTTTACAAAAGAATAATGAAGCTTTCGAGTAGCCGATAGCTATTTTTAGTAAAATTCTCAGAGACGTCGAGTTGAAATATGACATACTGGAAAAACAGGCATATGCAATGGTGAAATCCCTCAAGGCTTTCAGAACTTATGTACTGCATTCCAATGTAATTTCCTACGTATCGACAGTTCTTTTAAAGACATATTAGTTCAGCCGGATAGTGATGGAAAAAGAGGTCGATGGCTAGCTAAGATTCAGGAATTCAATCTTTAGGTAAAGCCAACTAAACTTGTCAAATGCCAAGGCTTAGCAAAACTGCTGGCAGAATTAAACTTCAAGGCACTTGGGATGAATCACTTGCAATCCTACGGAGATCTCCCAGACATAGAAGAATTTGATGATCATACACCAGCGACTCAGGTTCAAGGAAAGTTATCTTCCTCGACTTGGTATAGAGACATTGTTTTGTACCTCTTGACTCTGTAGTGCCCGAGTGATATGACTCCTTCCAAAGCAAGGATGTTGAAACTACATGTGGTAAAGTATTGCATCATTGAAGGTCAATTATATTGGAAGGATCCTCTAGGCTTTTTACTAAGCTTCTTAATTGAATCTGAAACGGACGAAGTCATAAATGAGTTTCATGAAGGGGTGTGTGGAGGGCACCATGCCTAGAGGGAAATGGCCTATAAGATCCTGAGAGTTGGATACTATTGGTTGAAACTATTTACTGATGTAAATACCAAAGTCAGAGCCTGTAACCCCTGTCAATTATTCTCAGGAAAACAAAAGCTTCCTGCACTACCCTTAATTCCAGTTAAAACATAAGCTTTGTTCCAGCAATGGGGTCTAGATTTCATTTGTGAGATCCATCCATAGTCCAGTACACAACACAAATGGATCTTAACCGCCATAGACTATTTTACAAAGTGGGTAGAGGCCATTCTGACACGGAATGCTACAGACTCAGTAGTGATCAACTTCTTAGAAGAAAACATTTTATCAAGATTCAGTTGTCCCAGAAAAATAGTTATTGATAACACCCAAGCCTTTAAATCCATGGCAATGGTCAGTTTCTGTCAAAAGTATAATATTGTATTAGGACATTCCATGGCCTATTATCCTCAGGGAAATGGGTTGGTCGAATCATCAAATAAGAGTCTGATCACCATCATCAAAAAGGTGTTGACCGAAAATAAGAAAGCTTGGCATGTTCATCTAAAATACGCTTTGTGGGCAAATCAAATTGGCACTAAAAAATCGATCGGGATCTCTCCATTTCAAATGGTGTACGGCACTGATATGGTACTCCCTATAAATCTCTCTTTTCCCGTAATGAATCTTTGGCAAGATGCGAAGGAAGAGTCGAATGATGTCACTAGAAGAATAAATTAGTTAATCGAAGTCCAACAAAATAGGGCTGAAGTGGATGAGAAACTTCAGAAATACCAAGATAACATGAGAGCCCTGTTTGACAAAAAAGCTAAGGATAGGGAATTTCTCCCTGGTGACCTAGTTTTGAAATGGGATGCTAGAAAAGAGGACATAGGAAAGCACGGTAAATTAGACCACATCTGGTGTGGACCCTTCAAGATCATGGATGATGAGGGAAATAATTCATTCCTATTAGAAAACCTGGATGGAAAAATCCTTAACGCTCCTATCAATTGGCATTACTTGAATAACTTCATGCAATAAAAACGTTCCAAATCCCCACTGTAAATACCGGTTTGAGTTTTATTCTTTAATTTGAAATTTTTTGTTTCTTTGGTAAGTTTTTCTCTTTCACTGTAAATAGACCAGGTCTATTTGATGTCATAAAAACAAAAATATAAAAAAGGTAATATAGGTCATTTATTTTTCTGCAGGAGTTCTGATATTTTTTTATGTTTGTTTCCATGCAGAATGTTTCCTGACAGTTAAGAGAATAAAGATATATCGGAAAAATAACACTCACTTTTCAAAACATCATTTTTCTCTCAGAACAGGTGATGAATAAATGATCAACTTGATTGAATGCATAAACAAGGTCCGAGGTATGAGCGATCAACTTGATTGAATACATAAACAAGGTCTGAGGTATGAGCCTCTACCCTAGTAACCCAAGCTTAAATTTCAAGAGAATTTTTCCAATATGAAAGAAGTCTCATAT
>ML798488.1:339369-364901 GCA_009831015.1 Picea engelmannii | reverse complement strand
AGAAATATAAAATTACAGCTTAATTCTAAAGTTTTCTCTAAATGGAATAAAACTAAAATAAAAAATAGAATAAAATCGAAATATAAAAATAAAATAAAATTAATAAAAAGACCTTGAAGAAAATTCGAGAATCAATAGACAAGCTTGTGTGGAAAAAATCTGGTTCACAACCGAACCTCTGAACCTTCATTCTGTTTTTATCCTGCCCATCTTTGAGTTTGATTGTCCTATGATTCTAAATACCTCTCATTGGTTTTCATAGAGAGAAAAGATTTCACCTTAACTCTGAAAACTCAAAAACATGTCTTCAAAATAATATTAGGTGAAAATTTATGTTTCTTTCACTCTAACTGAAAGAAAGTATGTTTAGGCTAATCCTAATAAATTTAGCTCTCTTATCTAGTTTTAACTGACTAAGTTCTCTCAAGGTTGATCCTCGAAATTAAAAAAAATCCCCTATAAAATCTTCTCAATAGGTGAAGAGGTATTGAAAATTGAAAGAAAAATAGTTTTGGAGTATACTTAAAATATTATGATAGACCTTTTCTTTGAATATCTAAAACAGATATCAGCCCTTGTATGTTACATATAGATTGATTTCCCCCACTTCATGTATTAAAATATAAGACAGATGGTGAAAGGAAATTCATAAATTGATTGCCCCCATCTAGTCCAAGACAAATGGTGAAAGGAAATTTGAAAAATCGATTGCCCCCATTTTGTCCAAAAAAGAGATGATGAAAGGAAATCCATTAAATGATTGCCCTCATCTCAACATTTAAATGCAAAAACATAAATTGAAGTGGTGAAAGGAAATTCAATGGGAGAAGTAGACAACTTCACCAGGGTACTGAAAAGGCTCGCTGACAGTGAAGAAATGTCTATGATATATGTATGGTTGTCATACGTGTGTACATGATATACTCTAACTCTAATTCTTTTTCAGTAAGATTTACATTCTGAACCAACGAGGGATCCCCATAAAAAAACATGTTACATATACTTAACCTTGATGCGGATGAAATCGACCAAAACCTGATGTTTTAGCTAAAGTTACTTTGATTATCTTAAGCAAATCTGAATCTGGTTTTAAGAAAGAGAAATCTCAAACAGCCTAACTGAAGGTCATGATTTGATGTGTTTTAAATGTTTTCTAAGTTTCGGTTGAAACTCTCTTTCTCAATATGATCCTTTTTCCGAATGTGTTTCACAAAAATGCAATAATGAATCCATTTACCCAATAAAGGCACCTGGTCTAATGTTCTTCTGTGTCTCGCATGGAGAGGTGATCCCTAGATGGATCCTATGTTGGAACACATATATATTTATAAACTTTAGATTTTAAATAGATTTCATTCACAGTTAAAATACGAATAAAACGCGCTTGATTCTCACCATTGATGAAGTTTTCATTTGATCGAACGATCCCTTTTTCCCCGAGTTTTTGGAGCCGCCTGATTATTAAACCACTAGAGATTGCTTCGTAGTTTCGTACCTCAGGCATTTCGACATGTCGCACCTTCAAAACCCCGATACGCGAAAATCATTCGACAGATCCTATTCACCATACACGTATACCTTCCTAAGCTTTAACACCTCACTAAGGGTAATGGCGTGTCAAAAATCCAATAAAGTTGTTTTGTCGATGCACGAAGCATGTAAATGCCAAAAAAGCTAAACCCCAATTAAATAAGTTAATCCTGATTAAAAGGTTAATTAATAACTTCGCATATTCAGAGTTCGGATATTCGCCATCCATCGCATCTTGAATCCTTGAGGTCCGAACTTCTGAAATACATTAAACACTAAAAAGGGTTAATTAAAGTAAAAAAGTAATTATTCAATAATTAATCACTTCATGATATCGGGTTTCGAAGATCCTGTCTCGAGCTACTATCAAAATCCCGAAGTCCGAACACCCAAAGTGCTTCAAACTTAAATGAGGTTATTTAAAGCTAAAAAGTGATTAACATTAATTAATCATTTTTTCCATTTCGAAGTTTGGAGATTTTATCTTGAGCTATATCCGAAAATCCCAAAGTTCGAATACTCGAAACAATTAACACTAAAACAAGATTAATTAATGGGTTAAACATGACTATCTCGCAATTAAATTTTCACTAAACCGCCATTCGGGAAATTTTAAATCTCATTTATACAAGGTCCCGATTGCGAACCTCCAGTATTAATGGCATTAATTACGGCCCTACGACATAATTCCAAATAAGCTCACAGATCACTGCCTAGATCTTTTTCATTAAAGTAAATGAATGCATCATCAGAAAAGGTATTCGTAAATCAATACACTTAAGGTGAATAAGGATATTGGATTTTGAATTTCATTTACATTCTTGCAGAACAACAAGTTTTAGCAAGATAAGAAGTTAACGCGTTTCCTTGTAACATGATAACATAGTTATGAACTCGTTAATATCATAGCACTGGGAAAAATGGGTAAAGCAGTTGGTGAGAGCGTGAACCCGAACACAAATATCCTCTCAGACACCTCTCGAAGAGTTATCGATTCTGTGAAATCTTGGGCATAGCTATTTGATATTCTACAATACGAGTTGATTAATTGCCCAGAGGATTCGGGCAATGAGGTAACAGAAACCCATGCTACGAAGCTCAAGTATATAGCTCAATCAGAGCTGCATAAAATAGCCGCACGACCGAGGCTCATGCCATATAACGACATGATAGGCTGGGCTCTGGAGAACGTTGACGTCTCGACCAGGAGCATGTGCAATTCACAGAAAGTGGTTGTTGGATATTTTCAACCGGAGCATTTACAAGTAATGTACAAAATGTCCCCAGTTTTCAAATACAGCTACAACGTCGCTTTCCTAATGGATTTCGACAAAGAAGAGTGCATGCAATATGAAAATAACTACCCTAACTTAATCAAGGACTGGTGGGCACGCCCTAAGAAATTCAGAGCAGACACCCATGGCATATATTCCACAACATCATTAAACACCCATATGTTTTATGTGGCCATGATTTTATGTAGACTTTTAAGGAGGAATGACTCTGCTCACTTCTTGTTGGCTTGGGTACCAATCATGCATGAAGTGGAAGAAGGATATTCCTTCGACTGGGCCAAGATATTATCGGACAATATGTCCAAGGAAATCACAGAGTATCAGTTGTTGAAGGCCAAAGGGCAACCTGCCCCTTTCTACATGTCAGCTTACATTATGGATGCCATTTTTTTTATGACACCTTTTCCTTTGATGAGTTGGATATGGACTCCGACCAGCGTTGAACCCATACATTTATATCACTCCAAGTTGTGGGAGGATAAAGAAAAATATTTCTTCTATGAAATCTGTCACTATGTGGTGGTGTCGATGCACATTGCCCTCTACGGTTGCCCGCCTCCCAGGATTTCAAACAGGATCGCAGCCAACCTAGGGAAAATAGCAGACTAGTATATTGAGGAACAATTTTCCTACATCAGGGTTTTTGGATGTTCAGTTCCCCCACATGCTTTACCAAAGTTTCTACCAGATCGGCTTGTGTGCCGAGAGGTAGAAATTCAAACTGTGACAGGGGGGATCAGTAAAGAATTAAAAGCAACGCAGAAAAAAGTATGGCCAACCTTTTCTTTGCAGGTTGGTATGTTCACATTGTTAGATTTCAGCCACTCGAAAGTGGAGGCCGCATCCCTAGAAGACATTAAGCTGGTTAATATTGAGTTCAAGAAGCAAGATCCCCAGAAAATTATGGGAAATCACCTGGCCCTACACAATCTAAATAAATATGAGCATGAAACTTCCCCACATGATGAAATATTCCGGGGAGAAAGGTCGTACCTAGAAGTGTTGAGCAGATTCTGAACTCTAGCTCCAGAGAAATTAGTCGATTTCTACAAATTCCAAAGACACGGAAGAAATGGTTTGCCTAAAGTTTTATAGGGAGAAACCCAGATATCTCCATCTACACAGGAAGTTACAACTTAGGGTTTGGAAACAAGAGGGCCTAGTGAACAGAACATTCAAGGAAGTTCAAAGAAAGCTGAAGTTTTAATGCAGAAGGAGGATACTACATTGTCAAATCCACCAGGCAATTAAGCCAAAGCTCAATTTGAAGCTTTGATAAAAAAGGGACAGGATACACCTCCATCCATACCAAATAAATTAGCTACCAACACAACAGAGCAGCCATAGTTCACAAAAATAGGCATCCCTATTATGTCTTTGACACCTTTACAGTCCAGTCAGGGGAATCCAAATGCTGAAGTCATATTTATAGAAAACCTTACTCTGATTTCAACTAAAGAAATGCCTCCTTCCAACTTATTTTTCAGCAAGAAGAGGAGGGATATAGTTAAAAGAGAAACACATCAAAAGGATGGTGCAATAGTAAAAAGGCAGAGGATGTTGTATGATGGACAAGGCTAGGATGATACAGATTTTGCTAGAGAAATGATGAGCTCATTGTGTGCCTTTGCCATGACCAATCAATATTCAGTAGAAAATCTAGTAGAGCAACTGAAGAAGAGAAATCAGTTAGCAAGGCAGTTGAAAATCCAGATGAGAACCACCGAACAAGAGGTAAGAGATCAGATGAATCAGAGTTTTGAACAAATCAGAGCCAAAGACAGACAACATATTCAACAGCTCAAAACTAGCCTTGATGAAATGCATAAAAATTCACAGGCCAATAAAGAAAAGGCCATTCAACGGGAAGAGTTGATCAAACAATTGCAGGCCAAAATAGATTTAGCGGAAGTTATAGCAGTAGAGGTGGTCACTTTTCAAGCAGGAATTAGAAGTGCACGGGAAGATGGAATTAGCCCAGCAAGATCTTTTCACAAAAGTAGAAGCTATTCAAAGTTGTTATCGGGTGGCAAACCTTTCTCTAAATAAAATTTACAATAAGGAGAGAAAGGCCACTGCAGCTCGGGCTAAGTTCCAGGAGGCCATTTTAATAGCAGTGAAAGATGAAGTAGCATAGATCCCTTGATTGTCTCGTTCCAAGCAAACCCGAGGCGACATAATCCTGAAGGCCTGGGAGATAAACTTGGATGAAAGCAAAAGATTAGCTAGAGAAGTAAATAAAGCTTGCGAAGAATCATTGTCTTCACTCGATAAAGGGTTACTGGACGTTGAAAGAGATAGTATCTATGAGGCCCTGGGGCAGATTGACATAGCGAAAAATCAACATAATGCTAAGAAAAGCATAGAAGAAGCATGGATGACCATCCAACAATTGAAACAAATCGACCTTATCCAGATTAACAAATGGATAGTTAATCCCAGTTTACAGCTACAAGCTACATCTTTGTAAGCAAGGAGAATACAGGATAAGTTGCCCCATATAGAAAAGAAGCTGTACATTTTCGAGGCAAACAAAACAACATAACTTTCTGTGTTAGTAGTATAGTTAGTAAGCAGATGTATCCAGTGTGTCGAACACAGGAAAGCCAACACATCTGGAAATAAATGAGACAACATGTACATACCATTCACATAGGTCATGATTAGAGGCTAGCTATTTCTGAGTTGGAGGATATGGAGACGAAACGTCTCTACCTGCAGATGAATGGACCAAGGAAATGGTTATGAGACCTTTCATTTTTGCATATTTTAATATTTGTCATTTTTAGGCTATGAGAATTCCAACCGCTTCGGGTTGAGATCATTTTCGTATAAATACATAGTTTGAAGACTTAACAAAGACTGCTTCTTGTCGAATGTAATTGACAAAACTCTCCTCATTGAGAATTAATACAAGTGTAGACCAACAATTCCACATTTTGTCCAGTTTGGGTTATGTGTTCTTCTGTCCTTCCATATCTCAACATCTCTTTATGTATTTCCTTGATGAATACTTGATGTCAATTTAGTACGACAACTACTACAATCATATTTAATTAGTAATATGAAGTAAATAGTTTTTCCTCTGTATTTGTTGTGAGTAAATCAAGACCTGTGAGCTACTTGGATTACTACATTTTATGCTTCATTTAAGGTTATACCATCTATTTTCTTCTACTGTAACAGAGTAATATTCTTCAGTAATTGATTCCTTGCTTTGTCTAACAACTTTATGTTTTTCTCTCACTACATTCGATATTTTCAATTTTGATTCAGACACGAAATACAGCCTCTGTGCTGCTATTACTGTTAATTCAATTTAAGGAATTTTTCTCACATAACTGAGGTAGAAAAAAAAAACATTAAAACTTCCCTTTTATTCCTAATGCCTGACATTATTCTTTGAGCCTTAAGTTTAATCTCAGGAACAACAATACTCAAAAATTTAATATGCATGTTTGTCACACCTGATCCCTACTAACACCAAAATCAACTAGACTTTTATGAAAACTATTAGAAACTAACTCCTTGGCTCAAGCCTGATCAAAGCATAATTGATTTCAATAATGCTTCAAACAACCCCTTCTAATAAAATTGTAAAAACTAAACAATATTTTATATTAAAAGTCACATCCCAATAAATGCTAAAGAGAGAAGTAACATGTCTATGTGAATCGTTGCTACACCACATCCTAACACACACACATTGTGTGTGTGTTAGGATGTGGTGTAGCAATGATTCATATATATTTCACTGAACTACAGAAATCACCTTGTGAATTCAATAAGGTGACAATCAGTCAATATGTCACCTTGTCATCGTGAATGCTTTACCTTGTCATCATCCATGTCAAATAATTAAGTTAAGCAGGATATGATTTGTAATATATCTATTATAGTAGAAGACTTTGTATTTGTTTTCTCTTGATGTATACGTCTATATCACCTTTTCAACACATTAAAACTCTTATATTTAACTTTTTTAATTGAGTGATAAATTTTTCATAGAATATATATATATATATATATACTAAAATTAATGAATAGTTAATAAGAAAGTATTATAAATTATATATAAACTAAAATTAATGAATAGCTAATAAGAACGTATTAGCAAAAAGAAAAGAAAAAAACAAATATTAAAATATATAAAGAAACAAATATTAAAATATATATAAAAGTTGTCTCAAGTAGCTTGACACTATCACATTGAATTATAACGTAAATAAAATTATGTTAATCCATTTTAATCCCTCAGAGCTCATAAAATCACTTGTCTCTTGTTGAGATCACAATTTTACATCTATGAATTAAATATTGGGAATGGAAGCCATGAAACAAGAGTCTGTGCTTTTATTTCGAGAAAACAAACTAACAAGCGAGTCTGTCAATATCTTTATTTCTATGTCAGCGCCATTTATTCTTTCAACTTGTGTGCAGGCTTAATGTTTTGAAAAAAGGGACATGACTTTAATCACATGAAATATTGATGGATTTAATTAACGATAAATCTTTTAGAGAAGTAGCAAATAACTTTTGTTCGATTTAATTAATGACAAATATTTAATGACAAATATTTTAGAGAATTATAAGATGCAAATAACTTTAAAGTTTAGTGTCAATAATATTAATATTAAGAATACTTAGCATTAATAATTCACATTGAAAATAAAATTTACCAAATCAATATAGACAAAGTATATAACTATTTGTGCTATTTTCTTCCCTTTCTCTCCTTTAGGGTAAAATCATGAAGATTGGTTACACTTTGCTTGTTTTATGAGAAAAAAAACTCTATTTTCACAAGTTCTTCAACTTCCGGTATACAAAAGTATTTTTTTTATTTAGAATTTCAGTTTACAGTAAAATCAAAACTTGTGAATAATTTTGTTATCTTTCCAATGACTATTTTTCAATTTTTTTTTTATCACGATTTGATATGTCAATTTGACAATTGTTTAACAGTATGTTCCTTAAACATGAAATGAATGATAATGAGTAACGTTTTTCTACAACAATGTATGTATTATTAAACTTATGTTTTTAAGAAACAAAATATACTGCAACAATCTACAGAGTCTCTATTTTATTATGACTATAATTTTGAATCTAACGAATGAATATTATAATTTCTAGAATTTTTTGAAGTTGACAAAGCTAAAAACGTTGCAGATTTTAAACACAAGTTTTTCTACACCTTGTATCTATCTTAATTTTTACTTAAAACTAAAGTCTAAATATACCCTTTTGAAAAGAACAGTTTAAGGATTATGAATATATATTTTTATAAATTTTTCATTGTATATTTTTAGAGATACCAATATTTCATTTCATCGAATCATAATGTCTCCTGAAAATATTATGCAGCGATTTAAAAAAAAAATAGATAAAAATAAAGAAAATGAAAACAAATTATAGGAATTGAAAGTAAATGCAATTTTGGAAATGATGGTGTCATTTTCGAAACCAAATTCTCAATATTTGCAGGAGTCTGCAACATCCGAAGTTCAGGTAAGCTTGGGGAAATTTTCTGGTTTTTGTTTTCAGTCACAATTTCATGTTTTCGATCGAAATAATCTTTAGGCCGAAACCTAGATTTTAACGGAATCCGTTAAAAATAAACATTTCGGCCGAAATATTCTTACCACAGGAAAATAATTCATCCGAAAAACATTGTACACGAATTTCGAGGGCACCGTTCAATTTGACGTGCAAATTTTTGGCCGAAACTCTTTTCAGCCGAAACAATTCATAGCAACATTTTTTCGGCCGAAACATTGCCGCTAGAAATTTTTGAGACTCGATTGTCACAAAAGTGTTACTCATATTCATGATTTTACCCCTTAGCTTCTCCATTATGCTTTCTTTTGAAGGAGATAAACCATTCAAAGGATAATAATGATTGAGCTTAGTGTTAAACACTGTAAATAAATAAATGAGTGGACATGTAACAACACAATTAATGGGTTGTATTTCAAGTACAGGTAATGTTAATGAATAAATATGTAGTCTTTTAGTGATTTAAAGATGTTAAAATATTACCACACTGAAATTGTAAACGTTGTTTTATAAACTGCTCACCATTCCTCCTTAAACAACCCACCATTCTTTATTTTATGTTTTTCTTCTCCTAGTTAACTATAATTTTTACCTGTATATAGGAAGAACTGCAAACTACAAGACGTAACCCAAGATATGACTTTTGATGAGGTGACGATCAATTAGTTTTATACTTAAAATATATATATGCATTCAGTTGTGGGAATTTGAAGCTATTGAAGCATACAGTGCTTTATATATGGCTTTCTTAAAATGTGAATAATTAGGTTGTTGTGATTGGAATGTTTAAGTGCATGTAACTCATTTCTTTACCAGTTTTTAGTATTGGGTTATTGTAATTCGAAGGTCTTGGCGGAAACAATCCTTCTTTCAGTAATGGGTTGTAACACACCCACGACGGGGCATAAATAAATAAATAAATTATTTTTCCTCAAATAGTTGAATCCTCCATCCACGGTCCCTAATCTCGGTCAATGGATCTTCAAAATTCCCGAGTTGAAGCAGCTCTTCGGGTCCATACTAGAACCTCTAAGAAATCAATCCACATGTCTTTGTGAAGCTTCACCCGCGCGAACTAGCACCAGACACAAGCCTTCTCCACGTGACCACTAGTTGTGACCACCTGCCGATCCAAAAAGGCGCTTTGCGACTTCGCACTTTGGATATTCTGTTGTGAGTCACTTGACTCTCCCAAATTCCCGAATTCTAAACTAATAGTCTAGCGCATGCTAGCTCCTCCCTTAACTTTCGCTGATGTGACCTCCAGTTATGACCTGGGGCCCAACTTCCGAGTGTTTCGGGACTTCACGCTTCGTGAGATCGACAATCAGCTCTCCCCTATTTTTGGTTTTCCCGATTCCCCAATTCCCCAAAATTCACCCACGTCAGATCGACGGTCCACGATCCTTAGTGATCTAACGATCTTGATCTCTTCTTGCGAATAGGGACTTCGCGTTTCAGGATTTTGGAAATTAGTTCACTTACCTCTTTTCCAGAAGTCCGATCTCCGAACTCCCGACAATGTCAGATCAACAGTCTGAGATTCCTCGTGATCCAATGGTCCATATTCTCTCTCGCGAATCAGGACTTCGCATTTCGCGACTTTGGAAGAATTCTCACCTCTCTTCTTCTAACTCCAGATTTTTTGATGTTCCTTGGGACCAGATCTACAGTCCATGCTCCTCTCGTGATCCAACAGTTCAGATCAACTCGTGAGTTCACGTTTTGGGTATTTGCTGTGAGTTACTCCCGACTCTTTCGATCCCCAAACTCCCAAACTCTGAGCTAAGAGCCTAGCAAGCACTAGCCCCTTCCTTTAACTTTCGATGATATGACCTTCGGCTATGACCTGGGGCCAACTCCCAAACACTTTGGGACTTCGTGCTTCACGAAGTCGAAAGTTAGTTCTCCTCCCTTTCTCCAAAGTCCAAACTCCCGAACTCCGCTCGCCTCAGATCAACGGTCCAAGACTCCTCATGATCTAATGGTCTAGATGGACTCACAACTTCAGATTTCATGAGTTTTCATAACTCTTGCCTCTAGTTTTCCCACTCTGCGAATCAACGAAATGTTGGTCTCTCGCCACATGTCTTCTGGCACCAACGGCTGGGATGGACTTCGACACTTCAGGAATTCTGTGATTTCACATACTCCCCAACTATAACCTCTCGGAGTGTCCAAGCTCCAGACTAAAGGATCTGTCGACACACATCCTTTATAATGGATGGTCGAGATCTACTCTGGCCTTCGGGGCTTTGGGATGTTGACTCACTCCTCAACTGAAATCTCCTGGAGTTGGTTAGGGTTGAGCTTACCATGACCTAGATCTAATGGTCCTAATCTATCCATGTATACCCTAGATTGACGGTTCACAACCTCCTCTCAGGGCCCCACTGTTGCGCCACACTTGGAAACACCATCACTCGACACATGCATTCCCATGTGCTCTTGATATGATACCCACATTTCTCGATCGAACGGTTGAGAGGGATCCTGAAGGATCCTTAGATCTACGGTCCACGTTACTTCGCAACTTCGGGTTTCGGGGGTTTTAGTGTTACTAAACCTCTATTCTCCCGAAGCAGTCAACGCCAGGCTGACTACCTCATAGATCTGACGGTCGGGATAGCTCCCGGGCATCCTCAGATCTACGTCCCATATTAACATCGGGACTTTGGGACTTTGGAGGATTCACCTCTTTAACGACGAACATGCCTCATTCGTCGGACCCGCAAAGTCCGAAGGACTCAATGGATTAAATCTCGCATCCCTTCTCCCGATCCAACGATCATGAAGGACTTCATCTCCTCCAAAACTAATCTCGTTCATTCGTCTTCCAAACGAAAGGATATTCCCTTTAGATACTTCAATCTCGATGTTCTTCCTGATCTTTGTTAGCTCTGAAAGGCTTAATAGTTTTGCGTTCTTTCTTCTGATCTTAACACTTAGAAGGGTCTTCTGTGCACCCCTTGCGCTCATTCATCAACTCTAGGACTTAAGAGGTTCTTGATCTCTTCCTGCCTCACAGAGACCCTATGCATACATGCACTACCTCTCCTAATCTTAACAGACTCCATCCTCGCAGAGACTTAGGGAAACTAGGAGTGTCGACGTGCACCTGTGACAATTGTGCCCAAGGTCGATGAACTCACAAGCCTCTTATTTTAACTTAAGCCACCATAGGGCTTGGGCATTTACATGTACAACTCAGACAATTCCATACTTGCTTAAATACACAATTTAAATGAGAATAAAGAGATATAGTATAACCATTAAGAAAACATGCACATCTGTGGGTCATTCCAGTATATCCAATTTTATTACATAGTTATAGCTCAATTTCACAGGGTATGAGAATACTTACCTATTACAGGTTGCATCCAACTAACTAAATATGGGTGTGTGCCTTTCCACCCAACCATAGGCTCAGAGGCATTCATTCTTAGCACTTTGACCACCCCCGTGCCAAGCCATGATATCACTAGGGAATTTACGCCATCTCTCAGAGAAACTCTCTCTGTCACAGCGATCCTGCGAGGTTTATCAAATGCTTCCTCAGCATCAAGCTCATGTTCGAGTCCTTCGGGTCATGTTCTCTGCACTTCCTTTTGGTTCACACATCTCCTTCCAAGCTTGCACTCTCGTATGGTGTTTCTTCTCTCGTTATCTGTCTCTCCATATTATGGTTACCTTCCTTCTTTTCAAAGGTTTTCCGACCTATCCTGTTCCTTCTGTCAGAAGGAAGCTCGGGTCTACAGATCTTTGTGGTACTTCGGGCTAACAACCCATGTTTCCATTCATGGGGGTGGCTGATTACTCAACCACCAGTCCTTTCCTTCATTAACTGATTCTTTCCTCTAGAGATATCATGGTTCTTACTTCAAGGCTTCATCCCCCAACAGTTAGTTATGGGCAATTTAACAATAATACATTTACATCGTCCACATGCCTTAGCATGGTAATTCTATTTTATGATTAATTACAAACTGGGGGAAACAGGGATGTTACACGAGTTATTGTAATTCAAACTTCTTGGTGGAAATAATCCTTCTTTTTGGATGATTTATGCATAAACATGAATCACTTTGAAGGTCTGAAGAACAAAATATATATATATATATATTTTTTCGTCAAAAAGTTAAGGAGTTGTAACAGGTTTTTATGCATGCAGTGATTTTCTGTTGTATTCATGAATGGAATGGTCCAATGAGTTGGTGTAGTTTGAAGGTTTTGATGCTTCTAGTGTTTGGTTCCAACGTTAAAATAACCATAAAAATAGTGAATTATTGTATTGTTGCAACTTACAGAATTTGATGCATCCCATAGTTTGGTTTTCTTATGCTAATGCATAAAATGCATTGATTTTATGAAAATAAGGTATTGAGTCATATTACATTGAAGGTGGTTTTGATGTACTTCATAGTTGTATTTATGAAGTTAAAACCATAGTTGGGTAACAGGTAGTGCATTTTACAAAGATAAACGTGGATGGATAAAATCTGTTCCACCAATAACCTAAACGTGGATGGCTAAAATATTTTCCACCAATAACCTTTGAGAACTGGGAATCTCCTCTTCCACCAATGAGAGACACCATTCCTCTAGGATTTATTTGGGAAGGATCAATTGACACTGTTGAGTACTCAAGTAGTCACTACAATTAGGCTCATGGCAATGAATGGTCACCATTTTTTCTTGCAATTTGCTTCAGATATGCAGGACCATGCAAGTAGAACAAAACCTATGTGAACAAACCATGCCATCAAAAAAATAGATGGGTATTTGGCTTCTAAACAAATGTTGCACTCTTCTTTCACAAGAGAGGCATCTTCAATTCTTTCAAACCACTCCCTTCCCTTCTTACCCTTTCGGGCGAGGTAACCGATATGTTTTTGCTTCTCGAGCATTTACCAAGTGAATCTTGAGGGTAAGGCAAGTAGAAACAACACCCACACAATTGAAATTTCAAAAAGTAAAAAAAAAACTAACGTTCCTACACATAATTGAATGGCCATGTAGAATGAATATGCATCTGGGTGGGATCACCATTTTCTGATAGAGTAGTGGAGTCAGATGGATTCGAAGGTGTCAGAGAGGGAACATTTGTATATTTGGATACTGTTAGTTCATGTGCAAGTTGCAGTTGAAATTTAGATGCTATCAGTTCCTCTTCAAGATGTAATTGAGATGTATGCGACGAGTGAGAGAAATCCATGACTTGAGATAAAAGCATGACTTCTTCTAGTTGAAGTTGCAAAGCATGGTCTTCCAAATATGCTTCCATGACTTTCCCCTCTTCTGATCCAATGATGTAGGAGTTTCGAGTCAGCTTTTCCCTCTTCTAGTGAAGTAAGTGTTTCTAGTCGGTTAAGCAGATCTTCCAGTGAAGTAGGAGTTTCAAGTAGGTGAAGGAGATCTTCTGGTGAAGTAGGAGTTTCCAGTCAGTGAAGAGAAGATACGTCTAAAGAAGATTCATCGACTGCTATCAATCCGGTGAAGTAGGAGTTTCCATTCGGTGAAGAGAAGATATGTGTAAAGAATATTCATCGATTGCGACCATTCAAGAGATGGCAAGTAAAGAATATTCATCGATTGTGATCATTCAACATATGGCAAGTTCTGATAGGCTTCAACAGATGGCAAATTCTGATAGGCTTTGGACAAACTACGAAGGCCTCCAGAGGAATCTCCCCTTAAAGAACATCTTCGGTGTAAATACAAAAAAATTATTTAAATTCATATTACCAGATACAAAAATTTAAGTATACGTTGGAGTATGAATTTAAATAATTTTTTTATATATATAGTGTATTTATGTTTATACACACACACACACACACACACACACACACACACACACACACACACATATATATATATATATAACATGAAGTATGAATTTAAACTAGCATACCCCCTAAGCGGGTGAATGGAAATGCCGAAGTAATTCAAGGGAGGTTTCATATTAATGTTGTTAATTGAGATTATAAAAATATTGTAATTAAAATGAATGTAATTGAAGTTGAGTGTTTGGATTATGCCTAGAGTTGGTTCACTATTTGGGGGATGTTTGGCTCATGCCCCCAAAGTGTCTCAACTTGTATAAGGAAACATAGAAACATGGAGGTTCACCAGTCTGTTCATTGAATAGACAAACAAATTTTGACATTGCAACCTTTTACCTCAACCCTTTCTAGCCACCTAAACACTGTGCCCACTACCATCCATAAGCGAAGACCTTACATAAAGCCCCTAAAACACCATCTATCTTCCCTCGATACATGTCTCTAAATACATATTTTAAATTTATATGTTTCCTCTATTTTTTATATACTTTATATTTATAAAGTTTATATTGTTCTTCCATATATATATAAATATGTATATATTTGTATTTAAAATATATTAAATTTAATATATAATATTTAGTACTACAAACATAAAAAAAAAATAAAAAAAATTAAAGATATAATCTTATTTATTATAAGAATAATAGTTTTTTATATAATAATATATTTATATATGTTAATCTTTATATATATATATATATATATATATATAGTGTTATAAAATTTAATATATAATAAATGTAATGTTATTTATGTAATAATATCAACAAGGTTATAATACTCTTTGTTTTCTTATATAAAATTTATATATAATAAGTTTATAAAATTTAGTATATAATAAGTTTAATGTTATTTATGTAATAATCTGAACATGTTTATAATATTTTTGAATTTTTTATAATATATGCAGCGATTTAGAAATTATTGATTTTTGATCACTCAATTTGTAATTGCTTCATATTTGATAGAGAACTAGAAGTAACAAATAGATCATTATGAAAGTAGTGTTTCAAACATTGTAAAAGAAATGAAGACTAAAGATGGAACACATTAGAAAATTTGTAACATACAACTCACTTGGAAGAGTTTTACATTCTTTTTGCAACGCCAACCTACTCAACTTTTATGTTCCATCCTTACAGCTCTCAACAAGTGTCCAACCTCCCTTCCTGAGCAATTGTACAACAGAACCATTTTTTAAATCTTGCTTATCTTCACCTAGTTGTTGGATATCTTTAGTTATCTCCTCTCGCTATCGTTCAACAATAAGCCGTTCAACAATAAGCACATAATAGTTTACAGATAATAGTGTTTATTAAAAGTTGTGTACACTCATTGTTTTCTGGTGCAAGGTTTTATGTAACACCCTGTTTCCCCCAATTTGTAATTAATCATAAAATAGGAATTCCCATGCTAATGCATGAGGAAAATGTAAATGTATTATTGTTTGAGTTGCCAATAACTGACTGTGGGGGTGAAGCCTTGAAAGTACTGGCCATGATATCACTGGAGGAAGAATGTGAGAACTATACAAGAGGGTTCATATATCAAATAACCCCAAATCTCCCTTGATAAGGATGACAAACCTTCTTTGAATCCCAAGGAAAGGAAATCAGTTAATGAGGCAAGGACTGGTGGTTGAACTACCAACCACCCCCATGAATGGGAGCATGGTCTAGCTGTAGGAAGTCATCCTAAAGTACCACAGGGTCTGGCAGACTAGGCGGACCCGAGCTTCCTTCTGACAGAAGGAAGGTGACAATTATACACATGGAGGCAGCAAGAGAAGGGAGACACCAAACACCAGATACCAGACACCAGACACCAGAAAGGGGTGGAATCTCGTAAGAGAGAGGCATGAAGCTCTCCAGAGAATCACAAAATAGAAGGCCACGAGCTTGATGCCAAAGAGCATCTGAGAAACCTCGTCGAGGCCACAACCGAGTGAGAAATCTCTGAGTTGCAGAAAACAGGACCTGAACAGAAGCTGAAACAGAGAGAGAACCCTCGAGAACTGTGAGAATTCCCTGGTGATATCATGGCTTGGCACAAGGGTGGCCAGAGTGCTAAGAATGAATGCCTCTAAGCCTATGGTCGGGTGGAAGGACGAACACCCACAGTCAGCTGGTTGGCGGCAACCTGTAATAGATAAGTGATTTCTTACCCTGTGTAATTTATCTGCAACTGTGTATGAATCGGCTATACTGTGTACGTTGCAGGAATCAAGCATATTTCTTAATGGATATACTGTATCCCCCTTATTTCTGCTTGATTATATAATTAAGCCAGTAAGAAAGCGTATGGTTAGGATAGGTTTTATACCTGTAAAATACTTGTGTCCTATGGTGGCATAAGCCCGAGTCACGAACTGTGCGTTTGTCGACTATGGACACAGTTTCATGTACGTATGAAAACCTTCCTAATCCTTTTGAGTCCCTTGGAGGACAAAGTCTATTAAGCTCAGGAAGGATAGCAAGTTTCAAATGCCGAAAGAGAGTACCCTTTCGTTTTCTAGATACACGAATGAGATCCTTTCGAAGGATTTGAGGTCTGTCACGACCGTTAGATTGGAGGAAGGAACGTCGACGTTAATGCCTCAACCGCTTTCAGCCTTGGCAAGTAGCGAAGGAATCGGGACCGTAGATCCCAAGATCCAGGGGAGTTACCTAGACCGTCCATTTGTAGAGGACACGTTGTTGTCGGTCGGCATTTTGGCACCTAGGAAACCCAAGGGCAAGACCCCTTGTCTTCGCAAGTCGTGAAAGCCCGGTATGCGAAACCCCGAATCAGTATAGAGTGAATAGGTTTCGGTGTTTCATCACTCAGGAAACCCAAGGGCAAGACCCCTTGTCTTCGCAAGTCGTGAAATCCCGGTATGAGAAACCCCGAATCAGTATAGAGTGAATAGGTTTCAACGTTTTTTCACCTAGGAAACCCAAGGGCAAGATCCATCGTTTTTGCAAGTCGTGAAATCCCGGTGCTCGAAACCCCAATGAGCTCTATGGTAGAAAGGAGGAGTCCCGAAAGGGTCTGGACCATCCATCGGAGGAGACGCGTGGTGAGCAGCCCGAGTTCAGGGAAAATTCCGAAAGAATCTAGACCGTTGGATCCAAACCATCGGGGATCATTGGATCTCGTACAAGAATCCGTGTATCGAATTTCGAGGTTTTTAGAGAGAAGGGGATGACAGTTCATTGTTCTCTTGAGTCTTGAAGCCAACAGCTCGGGCGGACATGTGGCACATCCCAAATGTAGGAGCCACGTGGATGACAAGTGGTACATCCCAGAACAAGGGTCATGTGGAGGTGACAGGTGGTGTGTTCTCGTCACAGGGAAGGAGTCAACACCCTGTTGACCTATATCGTGCTTCGGGGTTCGACATTCCAAAAGGTAAGGAACACTTGCAACAAGAATTGCGAAGTTGTGAAACCTGAAAGAGATAGGCACTGAGACTTGCGTCTTAGCCAGAGGTCACATGACACTAAGACAAGGGTGGAGCCGAGTACCTTAGCCCATTTCAGGATTTCAGTAACCGGAAGTTCGTAAAGCAAGAGAGTCAAGTCTTCAGGGGGAGACTCGCAGCCATCGATCTCCTCAAAGGTGAGATTTCAGGTTTCGGGGTTTGCAGAGTCGAAAGACTTGACGCGCCTGTATCGCCAAAATCGTGAAATGCGAAAAGGCACCTAGTTTGGTTGGCCTATGGTCGTAACCAACGATCACAAGGAGGTGGACAAGGGAAGAGCTAGCCTGCGCTAGGCCCCCGTAGGACTTCAGGGATTCTATCCCTTGAGGAAGAGAGAAATTTTATTTTTTTCGTAATGGGTATGTGACAAATTGGTATCAAAGCATGGTTACAACACTTGGCCTGCTTGGGGTCATGTATGAGTCACGTAAGGAGATATTGTTATCTACATTCTCTCTTTAAGGAGAAGGACTGCAGAATGAAACTGTAATTTGGGAATTTCTATGGAATTCCAACAAAGGAATTATATTGTTCCTTTATTAAAATGGTAACTACTCTTATAGGAGTAGGGATACACTGATCAATATTATTGATAAGACCTGAGTGTGAATAACAGAGGTGGGATAAATTGTGCTATGAAGTTGCATGAGCAAGACGAGGGACATGAATTGAGTTGTTCTCTTACAAAGTGTGACGATGGATACCTACTAAAGCAAGTAGAGTCTCTTGCAATTGAGATGGCTGGTTAGGTAAGAATTAAGACCCAAATGAAGAACTCCTTCATGATTTAGGAAAACTGGTAAGGACTGGTAGGATCCTTAGAAAGTTATAATTACTGCATTATTAAAAGACTAAACCCTGAGCATATAACTCCTCATAATCGAGAGGACCGATGAAAATATATAGGGTCAGATTACCTGACCTATAATGGTTAGGATTGAGAGTCAAGATCCATTCTGAAAGAACCGAAATGTTTCGAGTTGTTCGATCTAGGAGAAGTAGCGCACTGGTTAGTTGCGAGGAGATACCAAATTTTTGCAAAACCAAAAGGCTTGGAAGAAGCAATGAGAAATTCATGGAAAGATCATAGTTGTTGATCAAGGAGTGATCTGGACCATTGATCGTCCAGAGAGAATTTTTCAATCTCAGGGATCGAAGGATTCAAGGTTCTTCATAACAGAAGCCCCGAAGTCGCGAAACACGAAATCGCGACATAATCACAACCATTGGGTGGAAAGCCGGGATTTGATCAGGACCCTTGATTGGCAGAGAGATCTGGAATGTGGGATCCAGGTTGCCGGACCCTCGTGGATCAGAAGTTTGGGAAATGGTGGAGCATTGTCCGTGAATTCGTTGAAACACGGGATCCTGACACGTGTCTAGGAGTTGACCCCAGGTTTCGAGCGAAGGGTCATGTGAATAAAAGAGTCGAGAAAACCTTAGCTTTGGTCTTTCAGGTTTTCGAATTTCAGGGATCGAAGAACCAGAGTTCCTTGCAACATGAATCCCGAAATCGCGAAACGCGAAGTGCCTTTTAGTTCAGATCGTGGTAATCGCGGATGGTGTTGTGAGGAGAAGGTGTGAGCTAGTATGATGAATACGCATGAGTTTAATGCATTGTGAAGCTTCATAATAGGAAGCCTGATATTAATATCGGTAAGGTGTGAATGATATTAAACGTGCAAGTAATGCACATGTATGATGTAAGAGTATAAGTATACTAGAGGCCCGATATGATTGCCCTGATGAGTGAAATGTGAAGCAAGTATTTCTCTTGTCCAGATTAAATGAATACTATGGAGGCATAGCTGACTCCATTCTGGGGAGTCATGAAAGTTTTGTTCCCAATGATAGCCTGAGGGGAATGTATTCCATTTCCTCAGGAAGTACCAATATAATTAGATGAAAGGGTAAATGAGCAAAGATTCTCTCTTGTCATAAGAAGAGACAAATGATTACGCCTTTGAGTATCACGTGAGAAGGATTGTGAATGAATCAGAATTGACTGATCTTAACATTAAAGATGCATGTTTATATTCCTTAAGGGGAATGTTTAGTAAAAAGCTAAAGCTAACTCAAGGTTGAGGCCATCACCAATAATGACGTATATGCAACAAGGAAGTTGCATGCTGAAGGAGTTCCCGGTGGAGGAACTGTGTAAGGACTTTGTCAGAAGAACAGAGTCACAACCCTAATAGTTGTTGAAGGTTGGACAATGGGCTGCAAGGCCTGTCCATATATATAAGAATCCTGGATTACATTTTGAAATAATCATGAAATTAATAGAAGACTAACAATTGAATATTGATCATTCTGATAACCGAATGGAAGTATGTAGGATGCACATGTTTATGATTCATTATGAGCAAAGAGTTGTTATTAAAGCATGTTGCAGTATCCCAAAAAGGGTTAGGGTGAGGCCTAACCAAGGCAGCTCAAGGAAAAGAGAAAGAAGATCCCGATAGGGAGTAGACTTGCAAAAGTAGAGAAGAGATAGTAAGGCCTTGGAGATAACTCGACTGGGCTGAAAAGCCCCAGGCGATGTAGAAAGAATTTGAAGAAGGGGAGAGCCCTCAAATATTTCCTTGCTATGCATTATGTTTTCTATGGGATGAGAAAGCTAGTACATTGATGAACGAAAATGTTTTGACACCATAGTGATGATGGTTGTAATACTATGAAAATGATTGAGAACTGTTGTGTTACACTCGTGAAAACCTTAAGGATAGTGTAATGGAGTACATACGGATATGCTGGGACATGTCTGAAAATATTTTGATTAATTTAAATGCTATGGTACTTGCATTTTAATTTACATGACGACTAATGTGCCTATGGTGTATGTCATGTGCAGAAAGAAATAATATTGGAGCTATTGAGGAAGACAGTTGCCAACAATGAGCAACCTCAATCAAAGGATGACTATGAGAAGGTTCTTGTGGAACGATTATTGAAGGGAATTTAAAAGTCCCCATGGAGCACCACTGATGGGATAATATCAGAGAGAGAGTGCTAGCAGCCAAGAACCAGTATAAAGATACTCGTGCCTATGTGGCACAAGGTATGAAGGGATTTGGTAGGAACCCCTTCTGAAATATTCTATTGTCTTAGTGTTATGCATAAACTTGAAAGGCAGTTGTATGCCTTGGATACCCAAGTAAGGTATGACTTAGGACGAAGAACCTAAATAATGGAGGTATGAACCTCTAGTAGTAAACACAGTTTATAACCATTGGAAGAATTCATGAATTGATGTGTCATGAATGCAATGACAATCAAGGAATGTGTAAAGGCATTCATGTGAAAATTTTGAGTTCATGTGTATTGATTTGGGATCATGATCGGCCTATAGCAGGCAGTATGGTCCTACTGTAAGAATGAAAGAAAACGAATAAACCATGTGAGGAAAAGGTTGGTTAACTTCCAACACCCCATGGATAAGAACCGGTCATAAAGTGTGATGAACTTGAAAAACAATGCAAGAATGAATTTGGGTATGAATGTGGCCATGGATATTGGCACATTTGTTAAAACCCTTTGAAATTGTTGTGATGAAGTTGAAAAGGTGTGATAAAAATGTATGTGAATGAGAACTAACAATTTGATTAGTTGAGGAATGATTGCAGGAAGAAAGGGGGTCTCGAATATGGCAGCATTGTAAGTCCATAAGGAAGACTGATTGCCTGCTGAGCCAAACTGCAAGGAATGGTATTTCCTTTTTGAGAAAGTAATTTAATTGTTAAGTATGCACAATTCTGAAATTGTTGTGACGATGTTGTAAAGGTGAAATAAAATGTATATGCATGGAAAAGCTAACAAGTTGTTTGTCCAATTGAAGTTGAAAGTGTAGGAAGCAAAGGGGTCTTGGATATGGCAGCATTGTAATCCCATAAGGAAGGACAATTTCCTGCTGAGCCAAACCGTTATGGGAAGGAAAGTCCCATAATTATGAATCTGGTTCTTGTGCAGAACAAATATGAAAACAATTCGTGAGATTGGAAAATCTGTGGGTGACAGATTTGCAATAAAAATTCTGAAAGTTAGAATTTATAATGATGTCTCATGAATTTTGTATACCTGTGATACAGGTGAGAAGAAAAGACATGTCCAGAAAGGACAGATGAAGAATGTCGAAGCTGAATGTGATGAACATGGCTACTACTAAGCCATGAAAACCTCGTGATAAGCCATGATCGCCTGAAAATTATTGTGCTGAGGTAACACAAGTCGGAGGTACGCCTCGACAGAGCAAGTCTGAGGGACGCCTCGACTGTAATACTCGATAGAGTCTCTAAAATTTTCATGTGCAAGAAAACCTTGGCAGGGCAAGATGGATCGCCTGAGGGACTATATAACAGTGAAGGGGATGCTTGAGCCTAGGCCTGGAGGGTGAGTGACTGCAAGGAAGAGGAGACCTTAATAATTCTTGTAAACTATTGGGATCATGCACACAGTGGGTAGTTTCCCGTGCGGAAAAACCTTGGAAAGGAAGATGAAATCATGATAGCTCTTGTGAACTATTGAATTGGAATCATGCACCCAATGGGTACATCAAGGAAAGCAATGAGCATGGATAACATAACTACCCTGTGGATACAGATCCACAAACTGCACAAATAAGTATTATGCTAAGATTATGAAATTTTCCTTTTGAATTTTGAACAACAATAAGATGTTTTCGCACAAAATTGTGATTAATGTGCTTGTTGTCCAAGAATTATTGAAGGCAGGTGACGAAGACTAAGATCCTGAAAGAGGACCTGATCGAAGATGAAGGTCAAGACTTATGAAGTGGTCGAATGAGAAAGGCATGACAGGTGTTTTGAGAAAGAAAACCAAGGACGATGTTCCTTTAAGGGGGAGGGAATTGTAACACCCTGTTTCCCCCAATTTGTAATTAATCATAAAATAGGAATTTCCATGCTAATGCATGAGGAAAATGTAAATGTATTATTGTTTGAGTTGCCAATAACTGACTGTGGGGGTGAAGCCTTGAAAGTACTAGTCATGATATCACTAGAGGAAGAATGTGAGAACTATACAAGAGGGTTCATATATCAAATAACCCCAAATCTCCCTTGATAAGGATGACAAACCTCCTTCGAATCCCAAGGAAAGGAAATCAGTTAATGAGGCAAGGACCAGTGGTTGAACTACCAACCACCCCCATGAATGGGAGCATGGTCTAGCTGCAGGAAGTCATCCTAAAGTACCACAGGGTCTGATAGACTAGGTGGACCCGAGATTCCTTTTGACAGAAGGAAGGTGAAAATTATACACACGGAGGCAACAAGAGAAGGGAGACACCAGACACCAAAAAGGGGAAAAAGCTCACAAGGGAGAGGCGCGAATCTCTCCAGCAAATCGCAAAACAGAAGGCCACGAGATTGATGCCAAAGAGCATCTGAGAAACCTCGTCGAGGCCACAACCGAGTGAGAAAGCTCTGAGTTGCAGAAAACAAGACACGAACAAAAGCTGAAATAGAGAGAGAACCCTCGAGAACTGTGAGAATTCCCTGGTGATATCATGGCTTGGCACGGGGGTGGCCAGAGTGCTAAGAATGAATGTCTCTGAGCCTATGGTCAGGTGGAAGGACGAACACCCACAGTCAGTTGGTTGGCGGCAACCTATAATAGATAAGTGATTTCTTACCCTGTGTAATTTATCTGCAACTGTGTATGAATCAACTATACTGTGTACGTTGCAGGAATCAGGCATATTTCTTAATGGATATACTGTATCCCCCTTATTTCTGCTTGATTATATAATTAAGCCAGTAAGAAAGCGTATGGTTAGGATAGGTTTTATACCTGTAAAATACTTGTGTCCTATGGTGGCATAAGCCCAAGTCACGAACTGTGCGTTTGTCGACTATGGACACAGTTTCATGTACGTATGAAAACCTTCCTAATCCTTTTGAGTCCCTTGGAGGACGAAGCCTATTAATCTCAGGAAGGATAGCGAGTTTCAAATGCCGAAAAAGAGTACCCTTTCATTTGCTAGATGCACGAACGAGATCCTTTCAGAGGATCTGAGGTCTGTCACGACCGTTAGATTGGAGGAAGGAACGTCGACGTTAATGCCTCGACCCCTTTCAGCCTTTGCAAGTAGCAAAGGAATTGGGACCATAGATCCCAAGATTCAGAGGAGTTACCTAGGCCGTCCATTTGTAGAGGACATGTGGCTGTCGGTCGGCGTTTCAGCACCCGGGAAACCCAAGGGCAAGACCCCTTGTCTTTGCAAGTCGCGAAAGCCCAATATGTGAAACCCCAAATCAGTATAGAGTGAATAGGTTTCGGCATTTCGGCACCCGAGAAACCCAAGGGAAAGACCCCTTGTCTTCGCAAGTCATGAAATCCTGGTATGCGAAACCCTGAATCAGTATAGAGTGAATAGGTTTTGGCGTTTTGGCACCCGGGAAACCCAAGGGAAAGATCCCTCTTTTTTGCAAGTCGTGAAATCCCGGTGCCCGAAACCCCAACGCGCTCTGTGGTAGAAAGGAGGAGTCTCGAAAGGGTCTAGACCATCCATCGGAGGAGACGCGTGGTGAGTGGCCCGAGTTCGGGGAAAACTCCGAAAGAATCTGGACTGTTGGTACCAAACCACCGAGGATCATTGGATCTCATACAAGAACCTGTGTATCAGATTTCAGGCTTTTTAGAGAGAAGGGGACGATAGTTCGTTGTTCTCTTGAGTCCCGAAAGTCGACGGCTCTGGTGGACAGGTGGCACATCCTAGATGTAGGAGCCACGTGGATGACAAGTGGTACATCCCAGAACAAGGGTCACGTGGAGGTGACAGGTGGTGTGTTCTCGTCACAGGGAAGGAGTCAACACCCTATTGACCTATATCGCGTTTTGGGGTTCGGCATTCCAAAAGGTAAGGAACACTTGCAATGGGAATTACGAAGTCGCAAAACCCAAAAGAGATAGGCGTTGAGACTTGTGTCCTAGCCGAAGGTCACATGACACCGAGACAAGGGTGGAGCCGAGTACCTTAGTCCATTTCGGGATTTTGGTAACTGGGAGTTCGTAAAGAAAGAGAGTCAAATCTTCAGGGGGGAGACTCGCAGCCGTCGATCTCCTCGAAGGTGAGATTTCAAGTTTCAGGGTTTGCAGAGTCAAAAGACTTGACGTGCCTGTATCGCCGAAATCGTGAAATGCGAAAAGGCGCCTAGTTTGTTTGGCCTGTGGTCATAACCAACAATCACATGGAGGTGGACAAGGGAAGAGCTAGCCTACGCTAGGCCCCCATAGGACTTCGGGGATTCTATCCCTTGAGGAAGAGTGAAATTTTATTTTTGCCGTAGTGGGTATGTGACATTTTCCTAATAACCTAAAAAGTTAGGATGCACTTTAATTGAAACACATTCACATCCTTGCATGCATTATTCGATATGACCACTGTTGGAACGCTCTCATGCATATTTTAAAAATATTTAACATTCTTCGATATGACCAAAAGATTTACACATTAAAACCAAAACTTAAAAAGTTTTCATTTTACAATAAAAACCAATATGTCATGAATTCGATGAAAATAGAATTGAAAATGTTAGAAACAATGGGTTATTATTTTATTTCCAAATATAAATGATTGAAAAGAGTTCCCTACTTAAATTTAGCTACAAATCAACATTAATTTATGGTAATGGATAGAGCATCTTACATTGAATTGGATTGGATTTGCTTATTTTGAATAATTTATGGTAATGGATGGAGCATCTTATATTGGATTGGATTATATAAATTGTTTCAATATCTATTTATCTAATAAGTTATTATTATTATAATATAATTTTCAAATCATACTTTATTTTTATAATTTTATACATA
>ML798488.1:299206-314595 GCA_009831015.1 Picea engelmannii | reverse complement strand
TCTCAGAGAGGGATAGAGACCAATGAATTGCTCAATGTGACCTCTTTCTTCCAAAGCCAAAGTCATTTGACAAGAGGAAGTAGCAGGAAGAAGTACTTTGGGCATTTGGTTCATTTTCTTCACAAATCTAGAAGGCTATGATTCGGTTACAAATTTCCCCAAAGAAGCAACCATCGATTAGAATGTAGTTACTTTAGCATCGGGAAAGAGGATGGCCCCCTCCTAGATTTAGATCCATGGCCTAAGCCAAAGAGATGATGAATGTGGCTTGAAACGAGCATATAAACTAGGGTTTGAGAGTATGTTAAAATTATTAAAAATTAATCATCCATGTCTTCTGGAAGCGAGGAGTTTTTCTCCATTGGGTAAGGTTCAGTTATTGCAAGGAATTTTCTTGAAGCCATGGGGTCACCTTGAGGTCATGGTTGAATATGTGGTTGCACCAATAAGAATTATATTAAATAATATCATAACCCATTCACACATAAGTGGATCAAAACATACCCCCCCACGTGTTTCAATTTTAAAACATTGAGTTAGCTTAATCAGTTTGAATAGACTGTCTCAAGGTTGAATTCGTCGCAATGTCTGTAGTTCTAGTCTCAAGAGTTGGAAGTTGGAAGTTGAGATTGGCAGTGTTCCAATGTTAAAGAAATTGACTCTCAAAGGTTTAAAGAAGTCAGAGAGTATTGCAAGACCATTGAGTGTATGGAATAAAGAAACAGTGCCATAACTTGAAGTTATAAAGATTACAGGTTGTCCATTGTTAAGGAGATTGTCAATGGAAATGGACAAGTTACCTAACTTGAAGGAAATTGTTGGAGAGGTAGGTTGGTAGGAAGGAATAAATAGGGAAAATGATAATGTGAAAATCAAGCTTTCTCAAATTTTTAGGAATGTGAAGTTTGAAGAATATTTCATGGAAACTCTAATATAATATTAATAGTTTTCAAATTAATAGGTTAAGAGTTTTAATATGAATTACAAGTAGGACTTGAGGTGAATCTTAACATATAAATTGAAGAAAAAAGTAATATTGATATTTTTTAATTACAAATTTATCTTCCAATATTATAAATAAAATGTTAATTTTATATTTTTGATATAATATATTTAGTTTATATTTTCATTTTTAATACATAAAAATATTAAAAAAAAATATTAAAGTTTTTCCAAATTTAATATAAGCGTAATTGGTATTTGAATTAATATTTAGTTTTGATAATTTATATTTATATTTATATAATTTTAAGTTTTCTATATTACTTTCATAGTATTTATTAAAATTACAAAATTCATTATTATAAAAATGAAACAATTTAATAATTATATTTTTGGTTTCCTTTTTATTAATAATAATGATGTTTACCGTGTTTAATATTAATAAGATTTATTGTTTAAATAAAATGAACTACAATATATACTTTTTAGAAACTTATTTATATGCATAAACATGCATTGAGATCATTATAGTTTTAGTAAGTCATTGAGTAGTTATGTTATAAAATGAAGAAATTTTTGGTTTATATTATTAAGAGTAAGGTAGGTTAAAAGGAAATGGTGTTTATCCTCGACCTTCTTTATATTACAAAGTTTACAAGTTAGCTCATCCCAAGGTGTTTTTGGGCTAGTCCAACTACTAATTTCACGATGAAAATCATGACCATTAACCTTGAGTTTGACAATACTCATTTTGTTCTTTAAACTCAAAATGCTGAAAACATGATTAATTAATAAAAATAAGTTAACTAAAATATAAACTCCAATAATACTATTTTTTTGAAAAAGTAAAAAAAAAAAAAGTAATGAACCAAATATTATTTTTTATAGAAATTAGTTGGTAGTCAAAATGCATTGATTTGGCCCCTGGGGGAGCAGCTCAATTGGCAAGTGCCGTGAAAATGAAGTTCCAAAGAGGTCTCGAGTTCAACTCCCCCCTACTAATCTCCCCCCTACTAATCTAGTGTGTAACGCGTGGGGCCGCTATCCACACTTGGAGGTTATAGTGGTAGCAGTTGGATAACACGACCACGTGTAATGCGAGTACATGTCCAACTAGTTGTTGATTCCACCAACCATTAAAAAAAAAATGCATTGATTTCATTTAATATCAATACATTAAATCATTTTTGTCAATTTTTTAAAGTTTAACCTTGATATATTTAAAAAAAATTAATTATAGAATATATAAATTGTATGCTATGTTTTGGCCTAGTTTTGTTTAAGTATTGAGGTAGAGTCAAATTACACATAAGACAGAAGCACATAATACATGAAAGCACACAAACTTGAGTACAATGACTTTATGGGGTCATCTTATAAACATTATACGCTTAGAATCTTCAAACCTATGTGCATTTCCCTAAGGCACCGATCTTTTGTACAAGTGTGTCACAAACGGAAAATTCTCTAGTATATTTGGGAATCTTCTATAACCACTCCCTTGGCCTATATCTATGAGAATTGTTATGTAAAGTAGAGGTTAATTGGAGAGTTAGTTGTTCTTATCAATGTTGAGTTATGTTATGAGAGACTTGTGTTCCTCTGCTTTGTACATGGTGTATGTATAATACATCGATGTTGTAAGATATAATGTTAGTTCTACTAATACAACCAAAGATTGTTTATCTCATGTGTGCTTGTGGCATATTTGGATGATGTTTCCATTTTTGTATTTACTATGCATACTTTGAGTTTTGTTAGTTTAAATGAATGTGATTAAAGGTTAGTGAAATCAACACACCCATTAAATCTTCAATACTTTCCACATTACTAACACAAAAACTATCAAATATGCCTTGGGTGAGACCTCTTTATTCTCAAAGGCCGAAAAATTCGGCACACTAGACTACATCAAGCCTATGTTGGGCACCTTTTGCAAATCTTGAGTCTACTATAGAGCCAACAACATGATTTTGTCACTGTCACTATAAGAAATGCATAATAAAGGAGATACAATGGAGGTTGGTGAATTCCAAGATTCAAAATTGGCTAGAAGTGAGAATTCGTGTGCCAAGAAAGTGCATATTTGGGGGAAGATATTGCAAGATTCAAGGGTAAATACTTGTTTGAGTGTTTTGGATTATATTTTTTGGGATGAATTATTGGTGAAATTGCATGAATGGATGGAAAGAGTTTTAAATAAGAATCTACATTGGCTTCCATGGTTGAGAATTGAGTGGACCATTATAAACTTAATAAATATCGAGCAGTAATGACCATAAGTTGACCCAAGTTGTTGATTTTTTGTTTAAAGGTGTTATGGAAGGCTATGTTTTGGAGTTTGTAGTTGATAGTCATTAGTCATTAGCAAAGGCATTAGAATCTTTCAAGAAAGCATTGCACAAAAGGTTGATTAAGGAGATACTTATCTAGATAAAGATGTTCATGGTGGAGTGAGGTATGCTACCAAGCCCTATTGAGATGAAAGAATAAGCCCTTCATGGGGGTGGAAGATCAATGATGATCAAGGTAGTGGAGCTTGAAAGAGAACTATATAAACACCATTAAAAGTGTGCAGATCTCATAGAAATCTAGTGGCAATAAGAAATGGAAAATATCCACACATCGTAGGATTTTGTGATGAGAATATACGATCCTAAGATGAATTTAGAATATGGAACAATGCATATGATGAGAGAAATAAAGGAGGTTTGGATAGCCTTGAAAGAGATCAACAATACATGTTGGTGTAGAAAATTGAGGAGTTGTAGAGTTGGTAGGAACCTTTGAAGATTGATATGGTCAATGAGTGATGTTGCAAGGGACGCATGTTGTCAAATCGTAGGTGCAACGACATGGCTTGATCTTCCTGAGCTAGAAGTTGTTGTGGAAGCTATGGGGGACTAGAACTAGGAAGACACATTTGAATATGTGTTTGAATATACATTGTTATGGTATTCTAACCTAGAGAGATGTGTCATCGAGCAAGCAAGCCAAATTCACAGTGATGTTATTCCATCCTATATCCTGCTTTTGTTCCTTTTTATATTTTTTAGAATTTGGTGACCATTGTTGCAATGAGCATAAGAATGTGTGTAATTAGCAACAAGATAAAATTTTATATACTATTTATGAACTAAGCTCCTTGAAAATGATAGAAATTCAATGAATATAGTCCACTTCGAGGGGGAAACCTCCTTTTACAATATATCCAATTCACAAGACAAAATTGGATGATCCTAAGACTAGTTCTCCTTTGTACACACACACACACACACACACACACACACACACACACACACACACACACACATATATATATATGAGATTAAGTGTACAATTATAATGAAAGGGTACAATGAAGGGTTCTAGCTGACCTATTGATATAACAAATAAACTAATAATAAATGCTTATTAGAGCCTTAACATATCCCTTCTTTTTAAAAAAATATTTTCCCTAAAAGATTGTAATTAAGGGTGTTTCTTCACAATCTGCTCATTTTCCTATGTAGCTTCTTCTAGAGTGATATTATTCCACTTGATTAGGAACTCCATAATGGTTATATTCAGAAGATATAGCGAATGTTTATCTATAACTTTTTCTAGTTCAAGAATCAACTTCCCTTCTTCATATAATTATGGAAGTTCTATTTGCACTGGCATAGTTTGTCCCACGACCGTTTTTAGGTAAGATACATGAAAAACCTTATGAATGTGAGAAGAAGACAAATCTAACTCATGCATCACTTGTTCAATCCTGTGAATAATTTTGTAGGGTCCATAAAATTTTGGAGCTAATTTCTCATTCTTCTTTTGCTCGAGTGTGGATTGCTTATAAGGTTGTAGTCTAAAAAATACCCAATCACCCTCCTCAAATTGTCTTTCACTTCAATGTTGGTATGCTTGTTGTTTCATCCCGTTTTGTGCCATTTGAAGGTTTTCCTAAAGAATTGTCAAAGTTTCTTTGTATTCTCCATATGTGACTCTATTGTGTGTACTTTGGACTTATCTTGCTAAAAGTATGAGAGACTAGGAGTTGGATATCCATAAAGGGCCTCAAATGGGGATATTTTAGTAGATGTGTGATAGGTAGTATTATACCATCATTTTTCCAGAGGAAGTCACTTCATGCATTGATATTGATTGTCTAAAGAAAAACATCATAGATAACCCTCTAAACATTTGTTAACTATTTATGTTTGACCATTTTTTTGTGGATGATATGTTGAACTCATAGCCAGTGTTGTTCCACTCATTTCCATAGTTCTTTCCAAAAATTTCCTATAAAATTTGGATCTCTGTGACTTACTATTACTTTAAGAAGACCATGAATTCTATGAATTTCCTTCATGAACAATTCTTCGACTTGGATTTTTGTATATGTACTTTGAATTCTATAAAAATGTGCATATTGTTTTAGTCTATCAACGACCACAAAAATGACATCCTTACCTTCATATTTCAGTAACCCTGTAAATTATGAAGTCCATTGATATCTCTTCCCATCTTTGATTAGGTATTTGTAATGACTGAAGTAACCCATGATATTTTATTGTCTCTATTTTATTTCTTTGACAAACCTGACATTCTCTTACAATTTTTTGAATACCTTTCTTCATTCCTTCCTAAAAGAAATCTTTTTTGATCCTTTGATATGTTTTAAGGAACCCTGCATGTCCTGCCATTGGAGAGTCATGGGACTCCCTTAATATTTGTTGCTTCAAATTTTATTTACAACATACAAATATTATACACTTGTACCAAAGTATATCTCCCTTCCACTCCCAATGTTCCATAGAGTTCATCCCCTCATTTATACATTGTAATTTTTGTTTAGTACTGTTGTCATTTTTTCATTCATGGTGAGCTTCTTCCATCCACATTGGAATATAAGATGTAATAGAATATAATCTTGAGATTTATTCTATTCTAGAAAGAGCATCTACTACTGCATTTTTCCTCCCCTTTTTGTAGATTATTTCAAAATCAAACCCTTGCATTTTTTCTACCCATTTTTTTTTCTCTTTTGATGAAAATATTTTCTCCAAAAAGTACTTTAAGCTATCATGGTATTTCTCGACTTTAAAGTGTCTCCCAATGAGATAATGTCGGCATTTTTTTATTGCATGTAAACTTGCTTCCATTTCTTTTTCATATGTAGATTTCACTAAATCTTTTCCCTTGAATTGTTTGCTTTCAAAAGCCAATGGTCTCCTTTCTTCTGTCAGTACTGCTCCCATTCCTAGTCCTAATGCATCACATTCTATTATGAATGTTTTACCAAAATAAGGTGTTGCCAATACTAGTGTAGAATACATGGAATCCTTTAAGAAAGAGAATTCTAAAGTAGCATTTGCATTCCATAGAAAGGAATTTGTCTTCAAGAGAGATGTGAGTGGGCTTGAAATGCATGCATAATTCTTAACAAAATTTTGATAATATCATGTAAGACACAAAAATACTCTAAGATTCTTGATGTTCTTAGGAGTAAGCCTTTTTGTAATAGCTTAGATCTTTTGAGGGTCCACCTCTACTAATATTTTATCAATGAAGTTATGGGTACTATTTGAGTCAATGAGCACTATAACTTTTTGCTTCTTAATGTAACCTACAAGCTTTAGGATTTGAGGTGCTGACAACTATTGGGTTAAGGAATTGACACCCTTTTTCAATCATTTTGTTACTATTTTATCTACCCTTCTTCTATTATCCATGTTCTTTTCATAGCCATTATAGTCCAAATTTTTTCTTTTTTAACCCTGGTATGCTAAGTCCACTTGATACCTCAATTCCTTAAGTTTTGCTTGCATTTTGGGGAGGATAGTGTTTGTTTTAGGTAATTACTAATAAAATATTGAGAATCCATGCAGGAAAATCGGCTGATACAGGTGTTGTTGCTCCAAGGTGTTGTTACTCCGAGATGTTGTTACTCTGAGGTGTTGTCACTCCAGGTGTTGTTACTCCGAAGAACTGAAATGATAATACTCCTAGCTATGTCAATATCCTCAAAAGACCAATGATTCCATTTGGAGATTGTTCGTGTTGATGTTGATCATTTCACTAACATATGAGCCCTCATGGAAATGACTAGTCCCTTTTGATGATCTGGCTATTTTTAAGTCACTATTATTGTATATCATGTAATATGGCATGTAATATGGCCAAGGGTCGAGGGCTTGGGCCCTCGGACCTTTGGCTACCCATTTGAAACTTTGCATGACTTTAAATAAATAATTTGCCATATATTTATCAAGGCTCATGTGGTGGCATGTTGGTGTTGAGGGTTATGTTAATACCTTTGGTGCCTTTGGAGATCATGGGGTTGAACCCCATTCACTCCATTCTATTTCATATAACGTGAACCAACAATGGCCAATGAAGGGTCGCCACGTGGTGGCCTCTAGCCTCTCATTGGCTCTTTCAACGTTATTTTTCAAACTATGATTGGAACCATTTGTCAACCAGCGATTGGACCAATTGTCTTCTCGTAGTTGGATTGTACCTTGCCTAGTCAGCTTCCAATCAAGTTCCATGTTTCACCTCTGCAATGGTGCCACGTGTCACCTTCTTATTTTCCCTGTACTTTGACCAAGTTTGACTGGAACTTTGATCGTTGATAACTTGTGCATACGAGATCTGTTTGAAGAACCGTTTGCACCATCGAAAAACTGACAACGAGCACTTCATGATGATGTCATTTTTGGGAGGGTCACCACGTGGTGGCCTCTAGCCTCTCATTGGCTCTTTCAATGCTATTTTTCAAACTATGATTGGAGCCATTTGTCAACCAACGATTGGACCAATTGTCTTCTCGTAGTTGGATTGTACCTTGCCTAGTCAGCTTCCAATCAAGTTCCATGTTTCACCGTTGCAGTGGTGCCACATGTCACCTTCTTATTTTCCCTGTACTTTGACCAAGTTTGACTGGAACTTTGACCGTTGATAACTTGTGCATATGAGATCTATTTGAAGAATCATTTGCACCATCAGAAAACTGACGATGAGCACTTCGTGATGATGTCATTTTTGGGAGATTTTAGGACACTTGAATTTTGAGCATTTCTAACCCATTATGGACCTCTGTGGATGTTCTAGATCTTTCTGGACCTCTGTGATCATTCCCGGATCCTCCTGGATCATTCCTCCCCATTGGAATGCTTTTTGACCTCCAAAATTTTATTCAAAAATTAGGTGAGGATAAAGTTCCCTCACCCTTACGATCTCCATCCATTTGGATTTACTTAGTTTTACTCCTTTAAGACCAACTGGAAGATATTCCACATCACCTCGATGTGAAGTTCTAATCCTTCTGTCGAGAATGACATCTTCCTGTAGCTCGTCCAAATACTCTGGAGAAAAATCATCAACTACTAGAACTTGAATACTTTCATCTTCATCCACAATCATAGGAGGCTCATAAAGCTTCAAATTCTCAAAATTTACCACTGAATACATTTGCATGTACGTTGGTAGATCTAAACGAAAGGCATTAGTACCAATATTCTCTAAGATCTTGAACATACCACATCGGATTGGCCTTATCTTTTTCTCTTCACCTTTCATTCTATCTTTGTTGATATGTAGCCATACTTGATCACCGAATTCAAACTGATGATCAACCTGATGTTTGTCGCACCTTGCCTTATATTTGGCTTAGCTCTTATCCAATTGTTCCTATACTTCTTAATGTCCCTATTGAATCTTTTGAATGAAATTCTCAGCTTTATATCTATCATCTTGTCCATCTTCTTGATTTGTTTCACCGAAAACAAGTTCCATAGGTGTAACACCTTGTTTCCCCCAATTTGTAATTAATCATAAAATAGGAATTACCATGCTAAGGCATGAGGACAATGTAAATGTATTATTGTTTGAGTTTCCAATAACTAATTGTGGGGGTGAAGCCTTGAAAGTATTGGCCATGATATCACTAGAGGAGAGAAATTAGTTAATAAAGAAAGGACTAGTGGTTGAACAATCAACCACCCCCATGAATGGAAACATGGGTTGTCAACGCGAAGTACCACAGAGACCTACAGACATGATCTCCCTTCTGACAGAAGGAACAAAGTATGTTGGAAAAACCTTCCAAAAGAAGGAAGGTAAGTGGAGGAGACATCAGACAGCAAGGAGAGACAGGATACGAGAGCACAAGCTCGTAAGGGAGATGCGTAAAGCTCTCCAGGGGAGCAAGATAAGAAGGTCGTGAGCTTGATGATGGATGGGCATATGATAAACTTGTTGAGGCCATAAAAGAGAGGGAAACCTCTGAAAGTGCGCAGAGAACAGAACCCGAGCATAAGCTAAAAAAAAGAAAGAACTCTTGAGAACTGTGAGAGCTCCCTGGTGATATCATGGCTTGGCACAGGGGTGGCCAGAGTGCTAAGATTGAATGCTTCTAAGCCTATGGTCAGGTGGAAGGAAGAACACCCATAGTTATTTGGTTGGAAGCAACCTATAATAGATAAGTATTTTCCTACTCCGTGTAATTGAATTGTATCTGTGTATTAAAATTGGATATACTGTGAATATTTCTAGGAACACGCATGATCATTGAATGGATATACTGTATCCCTGTCTTCACTGCTTGGTTGTATAATTAGGCCAGTAAGAAATTATATGGTTAGGATATGTTTTATACTCGTAATTACTTGTGTGTCGTGGTGGCATAAGCCAGAGTCACGAACTGTGTGTTCATTGACCGGGGACAAAGTTTCATGTACGCATGCCAACCTTCCTAATTGTTTAGAGTCCCTTGGAGGATGAAGTTTGTTAAGGTCAGAAGAGATAATGCTTTTAGAAGCGTAAGTGAAACCCAAGGGGATGGGTTTCACAGGAAGGAGATCGAAGGCCGAGACCTTCGTAGCGTTGAAATCCTCCAAGACTAGGGATAATTACCCAAGGACCCTCTGAAGGATTAGGCGATCCAGGTCTGGAAGCCCTGTGCAAGAAGGAGTAACTCTTGAAGGTTTCAGAGTCGTGGGAAGTTGAAGCTCCAAGAAATTGAATTTTGTTACCTAAGCTCATAAAGGATAACGAGTCCAATTATCGAAACAGAGCACCCTTTTGTTCGATAGACAAATGGATGAGATCCTTTCGAGAGTATTCCAGGTCTGTCAGGACCAATGGATCTAGAGGAGGAGCGCAGGAATTAACACCTCGACCCCTTCAGCCTTCACAAGTAGCTAAGGAATCGAGATCGTAGATCCCAGGATCCATGGGGAGCTACCTTGACTGTCCATCGGAAGGGGCACGTGGAGGGCGATAGGCGTTTCACTGACTTGCACATCAGAAGAGTCAACAAGTGGAGTTTTAAGGATTTGCGAAATGCGAAATCCCAAAAGAATATGGGTCGTTGATCTATGGAGAGGCTCAGAGTCGTTGATCTGTAGAGCCTAACCCTTGTGTAGGCGGGAGAGTGGACTCATCAAAGTCCCAAAAGCCCGAAGTAATTGGAACCGTCCATCGGAAGGGACACGTGGAGGGAAATCTACATCCATCGGGGATTTGGGCATCGGGAGAATGAGAGTGAAGACTCCCCCAAATTCGCGAAAGGAGGAGTCCCGAAAGCATCAAGACTGTCCATTGTAGAGGACATGTGGAAAAAATCTAGATCCATAGGGAATTTGGGTACAGGGAGAACAAGGGAGAAGACCAAAGAAAATTTGTGAAGTGTAAACTCGCGATAAGATCACGACCGCTGATCATTTCGAAAAGACCACAGTCGTTGATCATGACTAAAGATCAGAACTGTCCGTTGCCTGAGGGCGCGTTGTAGTCAAGTAGTATTTCGCTAACTCGCCATTGAGAATAGTCAAAGGGCAGAGCCACACAAACTCACGATATGCGAAATCACGACGTAATCGTGGTCATTGATCTAGGAGTGATCTGGATCGTCAATCATCCAGGGGAAGATTTCGGCATTTCGAATTCGAAAGTTGAGAGGTAAAGACTCCGCCAAAATAACAAAAAGGGGAAAGCCGAGATTCGATCAGGACCATTGATTGGCGGAGAGATCTAGACCGTAGGATCCGGGTTGCCAAACCCTCGTGAATCAGAAGTTTGGGGGAATGATGGAGCGTTGTCCTTGGATTCTCTGAAACACGGGATCCCGACACGTGTCTATGAGATGACCCCAAGTTCCAAGCGAAGGGTCATGTGGATAAAAGAGCTGAGAAAACCTTAGCGTTGGTCTTTAGGGTTTTCAGATTTCGAGGATCGAGGAACCAGAGTTCCTTGCAGCAGGAATCCCAAAACGTGAAGTCCGATAGCACCTTTTGGTGTTAGAGCATGGACGTGGTGAATGGTCGCGTGGATGGAGGCCTAAGAAGGAGATAGCAGTCGCTAAGCCATTTTTGGGTTTTTGAAACCCAGAGGAATGAGGTGCCTTGACATTTGAAATCCCGAAACGCAATTTGTGGGAGCTCCTTTTGTGTAAGGCTTGTGGTCATAGCCGATGACCATGTGGAGGTGAAGCTCACACTTGGTGCTTGAATTGCACCCACGGATTTAAAAAAAAAGGACATGTGGATCTGTTCGTGAGATTCCAGTGGGGAATCGAAGGGCTGCTTCAGCTCAAGAATTTTGAAGGTTCATTGACCAGTATTAGAGACCATGGATGAAGGATTCGACTAATTGAGAAAATAGAAATTACATTTTATTTTATGCCTTGTAGTGGGTGTGTGACAAATTGGTATCAGAGCATGGTTTCAACACTTGGCCTGCTTGGGCTCATGAAAGAGTCAAGTGATTTGATTTCTTAGAAAACCTTAGGGAAGAGGGCGTACTACCTTACCCTATCTAGTAGGTCATGATTCAGACACAGGCCTGGATGGGCCGAGGAACAATCATGAGAATTATGTTCACTAAGGTTAAGATGATGCCTGTTGAAAGGTATTTCTACCTTTGGAATAAGGTTTATTATCTGCATCAACTCCTTAAGGAGAAGGACTGCAGAATGAAACTGTAGTTTGGGAATTCCTACAGAATTCCAGCAAAGGAATTATATTGTTCCTTGATAAACTACTCTTATAGGAGTAGGGACGTGCTGATCAATATTACTGATAAGACATGAATGTGAATGATAGAGGTGGAAGAAATTGTGTTATGAAGTTGCATGAGCCAGATAAGGGACATGAACTGAGTTGTTCTATTATAGTGTGATGATGTCTACCTACTAAGCAGGTAGAGTCTCTTGCAATTGAGATGGCTGGTTATGTAAGGATTAATATCCTCATGAAGAATTCCTTCATGATTTAGGAAATCTGGTAAGGATTGGTAGGATCCTTAGCAAGTTATAGTTACTAATTTACATTAAACTCGGAGTATATAACTCCTCATGATCAGGGGAATGAGTCTGGTGACCATTCTTTGAAAAGGGAGAGCATGTGGAACTCTTGGGTTTCAAGTGGACTGAGAAACAAACTTTGTTTCTGGGTACAGGAATTGCTGGGCAGAGTTTTCTAATCAAGCTGAGAAACAGAGCTGTAGAAATATAGAGTGATTGAGTGAAAAATCACAGCAGCCTCCCTTGCTTGGTGGATAGGAAACTAATCTTCCAGAATTCTTGTGGGAGGAGGAGAATGTCCTCAGTCCCTGACTGTGCTGAACAGAAGGAAGAATTCTAGACGTAATGGTCAAGACTAATTTTGACCTAAAGATACTTTGGACTTTTGAACTAGGATACTTAGTAAGTAGTCCAAATGGTATTAGACATTATTGTTAAAGTTAAGATAAAATGGTTGAATAAATGTTGATCTTGAATGTGGTAAAGGAAGTGTGGGGGCACTTCTAGAATCCCAATGGTTCAGATTGACATCCAGTTGTGGATGGTAGCCATACATATATAATTGGAAGCTAGTTTGGTTGATTTTGTTACTTGGGGCATGGTTATAATTGCCCAAAATGCATTTATAAGTTGGGAAATGTTCCATGGAAGTTGAGGAAAGAATTTTTTTCGCTAGTTGTTATCGTATAAAAAGGGAACATAGTTATGACTATGTCTGATTCAACATCCATGTGAATGACTGCAAGCTCTCAACTGAAAGAGAAACTTAGTGTTGAGTGTTCCTATGAGGCTTGTCATAAGGATGATTGGAATATCCTTGGGAAAATGATATAGAAGCATGATATGTCTAGGTGTGTGAATGACATGGAAAAGGCACTAATAAGCTCACATGATGAATACTTAGTTGTGTTTAATTATGCTTGAGTGCTTGAGTTTAATGCATTATGGAGCTTCTTAATATGAAGCTTGATATTAATAATAGTTAGGTATGAATGATATTAAACGTTCAAGTGATGCACATGTATGATGTAAGAGTATAGTTATAAGTATGATATGGTTGCCCTGATGGGTGAAATATAAAGCAAGTATTTTTCTTGTCCAGATTAAATGAATACTATGGATGCATAGTTGACTCCATTCTGGGGAGTCATGAAAGTTCTGTTCCAAATAATAGCCTGAGGGGAATGTAGTCCATTTCCTTAGGAAATACTAACATAATTAGATAAAAGGGTGAACGCGCAAAGTTGCTCTGTTGTCAGGATAAGAGGCAAATGACTATGCCTGTTATCACTGAAATTTCGTCTGCACATGGCGACAAGAACTCCGCATCATCAAAACAGCAATGAAGTCATTCATGGCACTGAATTAATTTCACAGCACTCCAGAAGGGCCAAAAACTATACAAAGTAACCAAAAATTGAAGGGCGCTTTACAGCAGTTTGAGGCGCGCGCGCATGCGCGGGACAAAACCGTGTTATTTGCGCATGCGCGCTCAACGCGCAGCTGTCAACACAAACAGCCGCGCATCTGCTAATACGACGCATTAATTGAATAGGTCGGCCTCCCAACTGCCTACGGACCGGCCCCCAAGATGATTTGACTCTCAAATCAGGGCCGGATCTGCAAAATCGGCGGGTTAATGACCTAAATAAACCCTAAATGGGTCCCTGTTCACACTTTGAGAAGGTTACGTGACCGCCCGAGGAGCTGCTATAAAAAGCCACGAGGACACACTGTTTTGGCAAGGAATTCTAAGCACCGTTATGCTATTCAGATGGTTCAAGGCTCCTCCTTTGACAACAAATCCATCAGCTACATCACCGAGAGTTCTTTCATTGCTACGTGCAGTTCATCTCATTTGTAAGGAAAGCACTGTGTTGAGGGCCCCGAAGAGCCTTCCGCTGGAGGGAGAAGGAACCTCTGGTCTCTTTCTTCAGCGTGCTCTGGTTTCATTAATACACCAAGCCTGAAACCATTGATGACCCCTGTGTCTTGTGTTTGATGTTCTTTGTTTATTTTCGCAGTGTTATTTGTTTTCAGTTGATAGTTAGACTGTAGTTAGTTTTGTTTGCTTTAACCCTTTTTTCTCCACAACTATTCTACCCTGCCGGACCCAACAGGGTATGCAAGCGCTCTCCTTTTGCTCACCTGGTGACCATTTGAACACGAACAGATTGGCGACTCCGCTGGGGATTTAGGTATCAAATCCTCTCTCAATTGGGTTTAATTCGCTTTCCTTTTTGTTTTATTAACTTGCAGGGACACAAACCGGCCTCCGCCGACCTGCAGACTAGTCGATTCACAGGAGAATCGAGAGAAATTCATCCAAAGTTTCTTTTTCAGTCATTTATCACGAGCGCGCGGGTTTTACGCCACACAGACGCGCGCATGCCCTTTGGTTTTTAATACAGTGCGCGCGCAGGCGCCAAACGCGCCTCTGTCCATACTAACAGCCGCGGATTTGAACCAAATTTTTCATTGTAAGGTTTTTGATGTGGGGAAAGTCAGTTTCCTTCTGAAGAATGATGTCATGCATGCTCTAAATACTGCACCACTTAGACCCCTCAACTTATAAAGGGGATAGTCAAACAAACATAGGAACTTAGGTGGATAAAAATCATTTTTCCCTTATTTGCTTTTCGCCACATGGATGGCTTGATTTGATTTATAATCTAAGTGGAACATCAAATTGTAATCACATCTAAACTCACATTCGGGACTAGAAGTTGCAAGTAACAATCTTGAGTATGTTCTTCTCTCGCGCCATCAAGCGATCTTGAGAATCAGAAAAAGATTGCGAAAACGATCTCATCTCCCTTTAAAAAAAAATTTCAAAAAACTTTTAGGAGAGGAAAACGGCTCTTTCGAGACCCCTCTTAGTTTCATTTTTTCAACGCATTCTGGTAACGGGCCCATACATGCCCACATGTCAACAAAGCTAGAATAGTGTTTGAATTTCTGCTTTCTTAGATTAAAAAAAACTAAGAGATTTTAAAAGTTTGTAACGGGTCCACACATGCCCACATGTTCAATCTAGGATAGTTTCATGCTTTTTCTAGATTAACTCACACATAGGGAGTTAAAGGATAGTAACGGACCACAATGTCCACATGCTAGTTTTACTAGGGTTTTTAAAATTCCGCAAGGTTGTACCAATGAC
>ML798488.1:277873-291443 GCA_009831015.1 Picea engelmannii | reverse complement strand
CATCATCAAAACAGCAATGAAGTCATTCATGGCACTGAATTAATTTCACAGCACTCCAGAAGGGCCAAAAACTATACAAAGTAACCAAAAATTGAAGGGCGCTTTACAGCAGTTTGAGGCGCGCGCGCATGCGCGGGACAAAAACGTGTTATTTGCGCATGTGCGCTCGACGCCCGGCTGTCAACACAAAAAGCCATGCATCTGCTAATACGACGCATTAATTGAATAGGTCAGCCTCCCAACCACCTATGGACCGGCCCCCAAGATGATTTGACTCTCAAATCAGGGCCGGATCTGCAAAATCGGCGGGTTAATGACCTAAATAAACCCTAAACGGGTCCCTGTTCACACTTTGAGAAGGTTACATGACCGCCCGAGGAGATGCTATAAAAAGCCACGAGGACACACTGTTTTGGCAAGGAATTCTAAGCACCGTTATGCTGTTCAGATGGTTCAAGGCTCCTCCTTTGACAACAAATCCATCAGCTGCATCACCGAGAGTTCTTTCACTGCTACGTGCAGTTCATCTCATTTGTAAGGAAAGCACTGTGTTGAGGGCCCCGAAGAGCCTTCCATTGGAGGGAGAAGGAACCTCTGGTCTCTTTCTTCAGTGTGATCTGGTTTCATTAATACACCAAGCCTGAAACCATTGATGACCCTTGTGTCTTGTGTTTGATGTTCTTTGTTTATTTTCGCAGTGTTATTTGTTTTCAGTTGATAGTTAGATTGTAGTTAGTTTTGTTTGCTTTAACCCTTTTTGCTCCACAGCTGTTCTACCCTGCCGGACCCAACAGGGTATGCAAGCGCTCTCCTTTTGCTCACCTGGTGACCATTTGAACGCGAACAATGCCTTTGAAAATCACATGAGAAGGATTGTGAACAATCCTGATTTGACTGATCTTAGAAGTAAATATGCATGTGGGCTGTGAGATATACCTATGACAGCTACATGTAGACTTAGGATTATGAAAATGATTAAGTACATCATAGATGTAAGTTAACAAAGATGCATGTGTATATTCCTTAAGGAGAATATTTGGTAAACAACTAAAGCTAAATCAAGGCTAAGTTCATCACAGATAGCGATGGACGTACAATAAGGAAGTTGAATGTTGAATGAGTTCCCGGTGAAGAAACTGTGTAAGGACTCTGTCAAAAGAACATAGTCACAACCTTAATGACTGCTGAGAATTAAGCAAGGGGCTACAAGCTTATATATATAAGAATCCTGGATTACATTTTAAAATAAATGTGTAGGTGGAAGACTAACAATTGAATGTTAACCACTCTGAGAACTGAATAATAATGTGCAAGATGCACAGGTTCATGACCCACTATGAACCAAAAAAATCTTAATACTAAGGATACTGTTGTATCCAAAAGGGTTGGGGTGAGACCTAACCAAGGCTGCTCAAGAAAAGAGCAGGAGGGCCCCAAAAAGGGAGTACATCGCAAAAGCAAGGAAAACAAAAAAGGAGGAACATTACTTCCACCCTAAGAACTCTGATTTGCATACAGAGTTGTAGGTCTTAGATGAGCAGTTGTGAGAACATGTACAACTGGACAAGAGAGAATAAGTAAGTAAGTAAATGAGTATGTTTGATGGAATAGGCTTGGTTAAAGCCATGTTGAGAAAAGGCAGTGATGCCTTAGAAATAACTTAGCTGGGCTGAAAAGTCACAGGCGATGTAGAAAAGAATTGGAAGAAAGGGAGAGCCCTCCATTATTTCTTGCTGTGTATTATGTTTCTCTCTAGGATGAGAAAGTTGGTACGTTGATAAAAGTAATTGTTTTGACACCATAGTGATGATGGTTGTATTATTGTAGAAACGATTGAGAACTGTTGAGTTGCACTCATGAAAACATTAAGGATAATGTGATGAAGTGCATACAAATATGCTAGGACATGTATGAGAACATTTTATTAATTTAAGTGCTATGGTACTTGCATTTTTTATTTACATGACGACTAATGTGTTTATGATGTATGCCATGTGTAGAAAGAAATGGATTGGAGCTGTGAAGAAAGACAGTTGCCAACAATGAACAATCTCAATCAAAGGATGACTATGAGAAGATTCTTGTTGAAAGATTGTTGAAGGGGCTTTAAAAGTCCCCATGGAGCACCACTGATGGGGTAATATCAGAGGGATGCTAGCAGCCAGAACAGGTATAGAAATTCTCATGCCTATGTGGCATAAGGTATGAAGGGATTGGGTAAGAATCCCTTTTGAAATGTTTTACTTATGTTATGAAAGCATTGAAGAAAAAAATATATATTTTTGGATAGCCACGCGTGTTGGCACCCTGGTTATTAATGAAGGCAGAATGCTCGGGTGCATTCATATGAGACTTTTAAGTTTCATGTGTATTGATTTGGGATCGTGATTGGCCTATAGCAGGAATCATGATCCTGCTGTAAGAGTGAATGAGAAGGAATAAGCCATATGGTGAAGAGGTTGGATAAATTCCAACACACCATGGCCAAGAACCTATCATAAAGTATGACAAACTTGAAATCAATGCAAGGATGCATTGGGTATGAATGTGGCCATGAATGTTGGCACATTCATTAAAAAAAAAATCAATTGATACCCGAATCACATTTTGAAAATTTGGTAGGCTGGAATGATGCATAGGTAAGAGATGATGTATCCTTTCGCTTTGTATCCTTGAATAGATGAAATGACTTGGACTGTTAGTATACTTGATTTTCGAAAAAGGTAATGTGCATGAAAACTAACAATTTGTTTGGCTGTGTAAAGAATGAATTGCAGGGAGGAAAGGGTCTTGGATATGGCAGTGTTGTAAGACCATAAGGAAGACCGATTGCCTGCTGAGCCAAACTGCAAGGAAGAAAGAGTCTTGGATATGGCAATGTTTTAAGCCCATAAGGAAGACCAATTTCCTGCTGAGCTAAATGATATGGGGAAGAAAGTCCTATACTTGTGAATCTGGTTCCGTATGGAACATATCTGAAAATAAACGAAGAGATTGGAAAATCTGTGGGTGACAGATTTACAATAAAATTCTGAAAGTTAGAATTTATAATGATGTCTCCTAAATTTTGTATACCTGTGATACAGGTGAGAAGAAAAGATTTGTCTAGAAAGGAAAAATGAAGGCTGTCAAAGCTGAAGATGATGAAAAATGGTTATTGCCAAGCCATGAGAACCCCGTGATAAGTCATGATCGCCTGAAATACATTGTGATGAGGTAACACAAGCTGGAGGGACGCCTCAACTGTAAGACTCGATAAAGTCTCTGAAGTTCTTCCTGAGCGAGAAAACCTCTAGCAGGCTAAGATGGATCACCCGAGGGACTGTATAGCAGTGAAGGGGATGCCTGAGCCTAGGCCTAGAGGGTGAGTGACCTCAAGGAAGAGGAGACCTTAATAGTTCTTGTAAACTATGGGGATCATGCACATGGTGGGTAGTTCTTCCTGTGAGAGAAAACCTTGGCAAGGCAAGATGGATCATTCGAAGGACTGTAATGCAGAGAAGGGGATGCCTGAGCCTGGGCCTGGAGGGTGAGTGACTGCAAGGAAGATGAAACCATGATAGTTCTTGTGAACTATTGAATTGAAATCATGCACCCAATGGGTACATCAAGGAAAGCGATGAGCCTGGATAACAAACCAACCATGTGGATATAGATCCACAAACTGCACAGATAAGTATTGTGCTAAGATTATGAAAATTTCCTAGAAATTTTTATGCAATGTTTTTGCATAAGACTATGATTAACATGCTTGTTGTCCAAGAATTATTGAAAGAAGGTGACCAAGACTAAGGGTCTAAGAAAGAACCTGACCAAGAAAGAAGGATCAAGATTTCTGAAACAACCAAATGAGAAAGGCATGACATGTGTTTTTGAGAAAGAACATCGAGAATGGTGTTCCTTTAAGGGGGAGGGAATTGTAACACCCTGTTTCCCCCAATTTGTAATTAATCATAAAATAGGAATTACCATGCTAAGGCATGAGGACATTGTAAATGTATTATTGTTTGAGTTGTCAATAACTGATTGTGGGGGTGAAGCCTTGAAAGTACTGGCCATGATATCACTAGAGGAGAGAAATCAGTTAATAAAGAAAGGACTGGTGGTTGAACAATCAACCACCCCCATGAATGGAAACATGGGTTGTCAGCCCGAAGTACCGCAAAGACCTGCAGACCTGAGCTCCCTTCTAACATAAGGAATAGAGTAGGTCGAAAAAACCTTCCAAACGAAGTAAGGTAAGGGGAGGAGACAACAGACATCAAGGAGAGATAGGATATGAGAGCGCAAGATTGTAAGGGAGATACACAGAGCTGTCCATGGGAGCATGACTAGAAGGCCATGGGATTGATGTTGGATGGGCATCTGATAAACTCGTTGATGCCATAACAGAGAGGGAAACCTATGAAAGTGCACAAAGAACAGAACCCGAGCATAAGATGAAAAATAGAAAGAACTCTTGAGAACTACAAGAGCTCCCTGGTGATATCGTGGCTTGGCACGGGGGTGGACAAAGTGCTAAGATTGAATGCCTCTGAGCCTATGGTCGGGTGGAAGGATGAACACCCACAGTCAGTTGGTTGGCAGAAACCTGTAATAGATAAGTATTTTCCTACTCCGTGTAATTGAATTGTATCTGTGTATTAAAATTGGATATACTGTGAATATTTCCAGGAACGTGCATGATCGTTGAATGGGTATACTATATCCCTTTCTTTACTGCTTGGTTGTATAATTAGGCTAGTAAGAAATTATATGGTTAGGATATGTTTTATAATCGTAATTACTTGTGCCTCGTGGTGGCATAAGCCAGAGTCACGAACTGTGTGTTCGTCGACTGGGGACACAGTTTCATGTATGCATGCCAACCTTCCTAATTGTTTAGAGTCCCTTGGAGGACAAAGTCTGTTAAGCTCAAAAGAAATAACACTTTTTTAAGCGTAAGTGAAACCCAAGGGGATGGGTTTCATAGGAAGGAGATTGAAGGCCGAGACCTTCGTAGCGTCGAAATCCTCCAAGACTAGGGATAACTACCCAAGGACCCTCTGAAGGATCAAGCGATCCGGGTCTGGAATCCCTATGCAAGAAGGAGTAACTCTTGAAAGTTTCAGAGTCATGGGAAGTTGAAGCTCCGAGAAATTGAATTTTGTTACCTAAGCTCAAAAAGGATAGCGAGTCCAATTATTGAAAGAGAGCATCCTTTCGTTTGATAGACGAACAAACGAGATCCTTTTGGGAGTATTCCAGGTCTGTCAGGACCAATCGATCTAGAAGAGGAGCACAGAAATTAACGTCTCAACCCCTTCAGCCTTCGCAAGTAGCAAAGGAATCAGGACCGTAGATCCTAGGATCTATGGGGAGATACCTTGACCGTCCATCAGAAGGGGCATGTGGAGGGAGATAGGTGTTTCACTGACTCGCACATCAGAAGAGTCAACGAGCAGAGTTTTAAGGATTCGCGAAACGCAAAATCTGGGTCGTTGATCTGTGGAGAGGCTCAGAGTTGCTGATCTATAGATCCTAACCCTTGTGTAGGTGGGAGAGTGGACTCGTCAAAGTCTCGAAATCTTGAAGTAATCAGAACTGTCCATCGGAAGGGACACATGGAGGGTGATCTACATCCATCGGGGATTTGGGCATCGGGAGAATGAGAGTGAAGACTCCCCCAAATTCATGAAAGGAGGAGTCCCAAAAGAATCAGGACCGCCCATTGTAGAGGGCATGTGGAAAAAATCTAGATCCATTGGGGATTTGGGTACCGAGAGAACAAGGGAGAAGACCGGAGCAAAATCGCAAAGTGAAAACTCGTGATAAGATCACGACCGTTGATCATTCCGAAAAGACCATAGCCTTTGATCATGACTAAAGATCAGAACCGTCCGTTGCCCAAGGGCGCATGGCAGTCAAGTAGTATTTTGCTGACTCACCATTAAGAGTGGTCAAAGGGCAAAGCCACACAAACTCACGATATGCGAAATCGCGGTGTAATCGTGGTCGTTGATCCAGGAGTGATCTGGACCGTCAATCATCCAGGGGAAGATTTCGGCATTTCAAATTCAGAAGTTGGGAGGTAAAGAATCTACCAAAATATTGAAAAGGGGAAAGTGGAGATTCGATCAGGACTGTTGATTGGCAGAGAGATCTGGACCGTAGGATCCAGGTATTCGGACCCTCGTGAATTAGAAGTTTGGGGGAACGGTGGAGCGTTGTCTGCGTATTTTTCGAAACAAGGGATCCTGATGTGTGTCTAGGTGTTATCCACAATTTTGGTCATCATGATGATGTTATGATGATGGAAAATCAAGCTCTTCACTAAGAACACTTTCCTGAGAAAAGTTGCATTTGTCTGCTTCCATAAATCATACTTTTAAGGGATGTTTGTAGGCTACCTATATATCTGCCTGTGAGAATGCCTGATTCTCGCAGGCTGCATTAAGCTGGAGTGCGAGGGGTTCACACTGTACCTAATAGTCAGGGTGCGAACATCATATAAAGGAGGAAAAAAGGATAAAATCTCGAACCTTCTAGAAAGGAATCTTCTAGAAGCATGAGTTGGCTTCGAATGGTTGTTCAGGTGCTGGCATTCCAGATATCTTGGGATCATTCCTATCCAAGTAACTAATCTATTTTCTCCTATATATTGAGGGGAATGCTCATGGAAAAGGTTAGAAGCAAACTAGCAAGAGATTGATTGGAGAATTATTGAAAGCCTGTATGAAGGACTGATGCTACAGCAGCTAGAGACACCAGCAAGGTCATCAAAAAGTGGTTGATTTTCTTCATGCATGAGCAAGTGTGTGTGTCATAGCTTGGAGCCATCGAAAGGAGATCTACAACATCAAGGCTTAGGTTGTAATTTTCACTTTCAATTAATTCAATACAGTAATATGTCCCTTTCCCATAAAGATGATGTCACTTTATTACATAACTCCTTGATCATATGTATAGATTAGCTATTGAATATATTGATTTGCTTTCACTTCGATTGGTTTGTACTGTTATGATCTGAACGACACTAAAGCATTGGAGCAAAGCTTGGAACAACAGAGACTTAGGAAAGCATTCATAAGGTATGTTCATGATCCTTGCCTCTTAGTTCATTCAATAGGCTAAATCTAGGGAAAGTGTATTATTCTGTCCTGTTTTGTTCTAGATCCAGGTGGATCTAGGGAGATCGGTTTGTGTCCGCACTCACGGATTTATCCTAAAACAAAATTGACGACTCCACTGGGGATTATTCCCTTTTTTTTTATGGTTTTTGATCTTTTTGTGGCCATTTTCTCTATTTGCATTTTTCTCCTGTTTTGTCAGTGTCTGAGTCCTCAGGATATCCCGAGGGACCTTCTAGGTCTATAAGCCAGTTTGAATTTTTTCCTGCATTTTCAAAATTTTTATTATCTTCAGAAGTTCTCGCACTGTGTGCATTTGCAGCCTGCGAGAACCAGTCAAGTTCGCAATCTTCATATAGGTTCCAGTGCAAACACCTCGCACCTTTCTTTAAGGTGGCCTGGGAGAATACTATCTTCTCGCACTGTGTTCCACTACTTGCCTGCGAGCAAGATTTTTGAAATTTTTGAAATTGAGTTTTGATTTTTTCAACTGCTCAGATCTGTTGAATTACATATTTTTGGCTTATTGGTAAATTGATTTGGATGTCTCTTGCTTTAGTTTGCTTGCTTGAACAGATTTAGGGTTTCTAGGTTTTTCTTGCCTTTTGTAGCTTGACTTTCATTTCTTGGCTCTTATTGGCAATTTCATTCTGTCTTCTGGAGTTGAGTGTGTCTGATTGGCTGAGAACCAGTGATTGGTAGAGAGTTAAGTGCTTAGTGTTTTCTCATTTGCTTGTTGTTTCGAACGAACATTTTCATTTGCATTGAGAAGACTATTTGGTTTGTTCTTTATTCTTATTTTCATTGAAAGAATTGATTGGGTTGTTATTGTTGATTCTTTATGATTTGATTTTCTTTTCTCATTGATCAGAGTTCTTCTTGGAAAGTGAACAACAAGTTTTCTTTCAAGATTTTGTTTTTGTCTTTTCAAAAACATTGAAAATCAAGTTGTAGAATTTATTGAAGTATTTGAAAAAGACATATAGAAATTGCTCATTGATAAATGATTATTTGTCTAGGCATCTGAAAGGAAATTGAGCATTGAATTTGCGTTGTAGTATTGAGATTGATTCATAAAATGTTCTCTCTCTCCCATAACTAGGATTCATGGAATGAAAAGGATTATATTTCATCATTATCCTTGCATTATTTGGGTTAGAGTCATACATCATGAGTTTCACTTCCGTTACCTTTGAGTAAACAACAGCTTTTAAAAACATTGCGTAATCTTAAAATGTATCTAGTGACTCTTTTCTAGGGCTCTTTTACACCAACATTTAGCTAGGCTAGTGCTTTGGAGTAGGTAGAGATATACTCTCCAAAAGCTCAAAAAAACACAATAACATCTTGAGTTAGGGAGTGTTAAAATTCCATTGGCAACATATTGTCCTGGGAAGCCCTTCTAACATAAGGGTCAAGCACTAGGTCGCATTGGTGTTGGCAGAGTTACTAACCCTGCTTTGTTGACATTGGTGTAGAGATTGCATGTATTACGGGGATCACTCCGAGGTATACCCACAATTATGAGTGGAATCCTTTGAGTTGATTTCGGGCTAGATACCCTGCCCTTGCGTGTGGATCGGACTGATGACTATTCCCCCAGGCTATACTGTTGTTTGTGGTGACCTTAGTGGCCTGTCTCTCTAGGTTCTTACCCAAGGTGACTGTGGAGGGGAAAGTCTTCACGGTACCTGGAATTGACGTTGATCAAACTCACTCGGGCTCCTTGGAGGGTATACCCACGATTATGTGTGGAAGCTTGCACCAGGGCGTAAGTCTGTTAAGCAGGTCGTCAATGTAACTTTTCCACCTTAGCCCCACCCCTTCTCGTCTCGTTGTTGCGATGTTGGATTTCATCACCAACTAGTGGCTTCGACATTAGAAGGTTTTGTTTGCTTGGTGATTGCTTCCTAGATTTTCTTTACTAGCGTGTGTTGTTTGTTTCTCAAAGTTGACCATAGGAATTTTTTCGCGGAGCTTTCCACTCATTTACAATTGCTCCCCCACGACATTCACGTAGAATGCAAGGTTTATCTCCGGAACATCCGGATGTTTCTCAACCCTTGCCTACTAGCACACCTGAGGGCTCTCCTCACCAGAGTGAAGTCCCAGTTGTTACCCCACCACACGGGGAGACAAGTGACGTCCCAGTTATTACACCACCACACGAGGACACAAGTCAAGTCCCAGACGTTTCTACACCACCTCCACAGGTAGAACGCACTGATTCTCTAGAAGATTTTCAAATTACCCATACTATAGGGGACTATCGCCTTCGTCGTGGTGATCGACCTATTGTACGATCAACTTCTTCTGCAGAAGCAGTTGTTACATCTTCTGAATCAACCGTTGGGCCTTCTCACGGTGTAGTAGGCCGAGATCCTTTTTGGTCAGGTGATTTCTGACGAGTCCTTTTTGGTACTGAGTCACCTCCAGTTTACGCAATCAACCCCCCAGTATCTCCTGAGGTGGAAAATACACCAGAGACTACTACTTATCGATTTGTTCTCCCTCCTGAGATGGCCCATTTCGCAAATAATGTGAGTGTCCAAACCGAGGTTCCTACAGCTACCCTTGCTCCTATCAATACCCAGCGAATGCCTGATGTCATTCCGACGTTACCTCCTAGTTACCATGTGTTGAATGCTTTTTTGAATGCTTCCAATCCAACACCTCTGCAAACCCTAGCTGGTTCTCCAGGTGGTCCTCCTTTTCCTGGGTATGATGTTCCTCATTTTATTCCGACACTCCCTCCTCAATTTTTTCCTTCTGGCAATCCTAATCCTAGTGGCATTGTCCCAACTATTGCAACAAACCCGCAGATTCCGGTTGGTGGACAGGGCGGTACGGTTCCTTTTCCTTTTCCTGGAAACAATACAGTTACTACGCAACCTACGGTTGGCACACAACTTCCGGGTGGAACTGTACCTACAGTAGGAGGACCAACCTCCCCTTTTGGACAAAATATACCCCCTGAGTTGGCCCAGTATTGGAATCAACTTCTACATAAATTTTCTCAAAATGCTGGGGGGCAACAAACTGTCCCTACAGTGGGTCAACCTTATCCGGGTGTAACCAATCCTATTTGGGGTTCGGGTCAGACTACTCAACCCCAGGTCCCTACTCAAACTCAAGGTTACAATCTTTGGGGTTACTATCCTATCCAGCCACCACCGAATCAGCCAGGGCCTTCCCTCTACGGACAATCTGCTTATGGTCCTACTAGTCTGCCGACAAGGCTTCCACCCCAAAGCCATCAGTACCCATAAGTAAACCGACAGTTACCTTTCTTTGCTACCTTGGATTTACCAGATTTGTCTAGGATCCTTAACGATCCTATACGTCACTCTCTCCAATGGCCTGTCATTCCTGCTAAACTTCCATCAGATATTTCGAAATTCGATGGCAAGGCTGGAGAGGACCCAAATAATCATGTCATGACTTTTCATTTATGGTTTTCATCCAACTCTTTGATGGATGACTCCATTCGCCTACGTCTTTTTCAAAGAACTCTTATTGGTTCCACTGCGAAGTGGTATATTGAATTGCCACGAGGTTTCTTATCCGATTTTAACACCCTGGCTATGGCTTTTCTTACACATTACCAGTTACCGATCCGTTATGATATCGGGACTGATATTTTAACTTCTTTTAAACAATATAAAGGCACTCATATCTCGGATCATATACATGAGTGGAGACGAAGATGACGTCTCATCAAACTTGAGCTCCCTGATCAATTACTGGCCGAATGGTTCAAGAAATCCTTTGTGAACGAGATTGGTAAAGAAATCACTATGGGTGGCGTTGTTACGGAGGAGCAAGCTATAAGTTGTGCCCAATATCTTGATCTCGTTTACTCGCAAACGGGAACATTGTACGATTTGCTACCTGACCTACCCCATCCTGGCACTTCCAGCGCTTCAACTACTTCAGCTGCCTCGCATGCAGCTGATGGTGTGATTGGTTCTACCCATACCCACTCACATTCTGTTTCAAATACAACCCCTAAATCTACATCTTCTAACGTTCAAACTGCTTCGTCTCCTGCCCCTCCCGCCGGTAAAACCTCTGAAGTGAACGTTGTTCAATCTACACCGACCGGTAAAAATAAATCAAAGAAAGGGAGAGGCAAGAATAAGGGGGGTAAGAATAATAATCCAACCGAACAAACTACAAATGCTCCTGTTGAAGAGCGAGATAAGCGCAAACCACGGTACCCTTGCCTTATCTGCGGTGACGATCACTATACAAAGGATTGTCCTCGGCGTGCCGAAGTTTCTAAGTTCCTTCAAGGAACGCCAAAGCCGCCTACACCGTCAGTCTTGTCTCAACCCTTTCCATCTCAGCAACAGGCCTCATTGGTCATCCATGACCAACCATCTACTTCTACGACATCATATGTTTTGATGTGCACCAGTGATTCCAAGAAGAACGACGTTGCAATCGCCACTAGAGCTAAAGACTATACTCCTTCTAAGGAGAAGATTGACAATTTACCTCTTGATCTGGTACAAGCCTCTCCACCGAATCCACCTACGAACGGTCCTCTTCATCTCGAACGACCGAGTCTTGATACAGTCTTACGACCCCCTAAGGGTGTTGTTCGCAAGTCGGCTTTCAATCCTCATGCTCGCGCAGCCCAGAACTACAGTATTGTGGAAGATCTGGCCCAAGCACCTTCAACGATGTCTGCCCTTGAAGTCCTTCAGTCTTGTCCTGCACAATGAAGGGCTCTGTTGAAAGCTATAGGTGGAATTGATCCTACAGATTCGAATTTGATAGTCTTTGACTTGGACGAACATGTTCCAAGGTTACCTCCTCAGCTTTCTTTTCAAATGCAAGTTATTGTCGCCGACAAGAACATTTGTCGGACTGTTGTTGATGAGGGGGCCTCTACGTGCGTAATGTCTCTTACTTGTTGGAAAGCCATTGGCTCTCCTCCTTTAACGGAATCACAAAATACTTTGAAATCCTTTAATGGCTCTGGTTTTAAGCCTTACGACGTTCTTTCCTCGTTGCCTGTCACTCTAGAAGGTAAGACCGTCCAAGTTGAGGTGGAAGTTTTCGATGCTCCCTTAGATTATAATCTTCTTCTTGGTCGTAGCTGGGTAGATTCCATGCATGCTGTTGTGTCAACACTTTTCTGTGTCCTACGATTTCCTCACCAGGGAAAAGTTGTTACAGTTGATCAACTTGCCTTCTTTAATGCCGATACTCACACTGGCAATGTGCCGTTTATAGCTAAAACCCCACTGGGTTATGAGAATGTTGGAGTTGGCCTTTTAAAAGATTATTCGTTAATGGGTACTTTTCCCATACCACCACCACCCAATATTCTACGCCCGTCAGTTGCTTCAATTAATATGATCTCCGCCATTCCTCATGAGCTTCCCGTGTCTTTTGACCCTTGGATAGTCCCTGATCCAGGAGATCATGCTCGTTTCAGCGACGTCATGCCATTAAGTCCGGTTGAGTCTGTTTATCAAGCGATTCAATCGACAACACCTTGTACACCCTCTCTGGAGGAGTTGTCTCCCGATCCTTTCCGTGTAGTCTTTCCCACTAACGAGATGATTATGTCCGTCATGGATGACACACCATGGGACGATGGGCATCATCATTCCATACTGTTTCTGGAACAACATACTCTAGAGAACTACCAGCGGATTTCGACTCCGTCGACCGTTGTTGTCATAACGACTGTTCCTAGATCTACACGTGATGTGTTTGTAGAAGGGAACCTCAGTAATATTTCTCCTACGATACCCATTGATATTTCAGTTAAACCTGGGATAGTTGAAAATGTTCACATTGGAGCTTCGTGTTCTCCAGAGGAAATTGCCACTTATACTTCTTTGTTCAAGGAATTTCGTGATATCTTTGCCTGGAGTTATGAAGAGATGCCAGGTATCGACCCGTCTATTGTTGTGCATGAGATAAAAACATACCCCGGAGCTAAACCATTACTCATGTTCAATGACTGCATTACTGCTGTTCAGAAGTGTCATGCCTGCTAGACCTATCAACAGAAGATTCGGTCGCATCCTGCTCCCCTTCATCCTGTAGTCTCAGTAGGTCCTTTTGCTAAATGGGGCATTGATTTCATGACATGTCACCCTCACTCGGCCGGGGGGCATGGTTATATTATTGTAGCTGTTGATTATTTTACAAAGTGGGCTGAGGCAATGTCGACATTCGATAATACTGGGAAGACTGCAGCGTTATTTCTTTTCAACCATGTCATCACTCGTTTTGGTGTTCCTCAGGCCATCGTTACCAATCATGGTAGTCATTTTAGGAATTATATGATGTCATAACTTACAGAGAAGTTGGGCCTTCGTCATGATAGCTCAACACCCTATTATCCGCAGGCTAATGGCCAGGTCGAAGCAATCAATAAGGTTCTCATAACTATGATTCGATGGATGATAGGAATACATAAAACTAGCTGGCACACG
>ML798488.1:250110-263791 GCA_009831015.1 Picea engelmannii | reverse complement strand
TCTGTTCAAGTGCTATTACTGTTGCTATTTCGTATATCATTTCTGTGTATTGTGAAGATTATGCTGGATATTTCACTGTTATTCTGTTATTTCTAGCATTTCGTTTCTGTTCTGCATATTTTATATATCTGGTATCTTGCAGACAATATATTCAATCATGTCCTTGAAAAGATGATATTTATTTTCTTCTTGATAGAACACAACCTTCCTATCAAATAGATATGGACTACCAAAGACAATGCCGCAGATGTCAAGAGGGACAAGATATAAATCAACCTCATCATAGAACTTATATGTTATTGCAAATTTGAGCTTGCATTGTTTCGTCACTTGCAACTTAGCATCTTCACACAACCAACCTAATGGATATGGTTTTTTATGAGGTGTCGTCTTCAATCCTAGCTTCTTAACAATTGCTTTTGATATTAGATTAACTTGAGATCCACTGTCAAATAAAGTATCTACCTTTGTATTCTTTATTACAACTCTGACATGGAAAAACACACTCCTTTTCTTCTGATCAATATCACTTTCCATCTTAGCAGATTGAACAGAAGAGTTTTAATTGATAGTTGATATACCTTTTCTTCCTATGACCATGACCTTGGATTCATCTCTAGAATCTGACCCTAGATCCTGACGAGTTGATGCAACAGTCTTCTGCTTCCCTTTATCCTTGTTTCTCTTTGGTCATACTTCTGAATGTAGCTTCCAATATTGTGATTCCTCATGTCCCTTTTTCTTACTATGGGAATATGTAGGTCTTCCCTCAACTTGCTTCACTATGGCTGATTTCTTACTTTTCCATTTACCTTTTGGTTTCTTCTTGAACTTGAATGGATTCTTATCTTCGCTCACATGCTTACCCTTACTAGCCTCTAGGTGGGTAGCTTATACTGACACCTTATTAATGTTAATAGGGTTGAACATTAGAATAGTATGGTGGAGATATGAGTGCATGCCACCAATGTACTTCAGAAGAGTTTCATGAGTATACAAAGGAATTCCTAGGGATAATGCCTTCTTTTTGGATTCCTGAGTATATGCTTGAATATTCTAGCCTTTACCCTGTCTCAGATGTTGCCACTCGATCATTGTCGTATGTGTATGTGCCAGTGGATATAATTGTTTTGTGATAGCCTTAGTAAACTTATCCCAAGAAGATATTACTTTACCTTTTTGAACAAGATCAACTTGCATCTTACTCTCCCACCATATTAAGGAAGTGTTGCTTAGTCGAAGAGAAGCTAATTGTATCTTTGCAGCTTCATCCATGATCCTTTGAACCCTACAATATACCTATATTTGCTTGATCTAGCTGACCAATTTCTCGACATTCAATTCTCCATCATAGCTCGACAACTCGAACTTAACATCCAATTTTAGTAATGGAAGATTATGGTCAGTCTTCTTAGGGGACTTCTTAGAAGGCTTCTCTTGACGAGAAGAATGTTCACTTGCCTCAGAGAAAGATGATGAAGAGGAGGGTGAAGAAGGCTCTGAAGGTCCCTCACCTTCAACTCCTCCTTCTCCTTTTACTGAAGATTATGTGCTTGTGGGATTTTGAATTCTTTGTTGTAAATCATCTATTATATCCCTCATCGAACGAAGTGTAGCCATCAATTATTTAGGACTCATGGGAGTATTTTCTCCTTTCCCTCCTTCGGAAGCCATCTTTTTCTTACAAAGTCTCTTTTCAAGCTCAGACTTATAACTTACAAGCTTTCCTTTACCAAGCTTGAGTTTAGCTCTTGTAAGCATTCACTCACAAAATACTTGTCAAACCAGCTCTGATACCAACTTGATCCGAAAAATCCTTAGATGTTGATAATTTAAAATACACATATACATCTACTGATCCTCGAAAATAAAATGATCGCTTGACAGCTTTGCAATTACACGTGAAATACTTATCCAACCAAATTAAATTCAATGATAAATGACTTTCAAAATAAATGAAATTTAATGAACAACAATAATACAATCACATACACAAGTTGGAAAAATTGGAGTTCACCTAATTTTGGCTACCTCTCTGGGTCCGCTTCCAATCAGGACCTCTTTATTAATGCTCAAAATCTTATGTATTACAAATGACCTTTCAATGTGTTGTTCTAATGCATAAATTGAATGCCCCGTTGAGTTCCTGGTGAAAAATAGTGCAATTTTGATATAAGATACATAAAATTCCGTCAAGGTAACCCCCGACATGCTTTACGATGTAGCCTCACAACTTGGCACCCTTGGGCACACTTTATGAGAGTAAAATCTGCATAAACTTGTGTGTTTCCAGCCTTGGGGTGCGTGCCATTATATACGCCACGTCCCTAAACCAATTTCCCAAAATTTAGGCATATATTAAATACAAATTGACCGGTTTTAGAACCAAACCCAAATTTCGTGCAACCCTTTAGTTATTAATAGACTGATAAATATAACACACTAATTATGATGGAAAGTTGGTTAGCGGAGGTTTATTAAGTCACTGTTTAATTTTGCAGGTCTTGGGTTTCATTCCCACCGACGACAACCTTCTACTATACATAGCTTGTTTGGTTTTAACCGCCCGAAACATTGGCATATGGTTGAAACTCCACGTGATTTTTGAAATGGTTATGTAATGTGATATATTATAATATATATAATCTTCATGTGAACTCTTTGGAACGGTTATATGTTGAGCTCCTCCATGAACAAGTGCATGTTAGATGGCCAACGTTCGAGGGATGAAACTTTGAATGACTTTAAATATATAATTTGTCATATCTTTATGAAGGCTCATGCGGTGGTTTTGAGGATGATGTGAAGATCTCTAGTGCCTTTGAAGGTAGTCGGGTTGAATCCCATCGACTCCATTCTATTTTATGTAACTTGAATCGACAATGGCCAATGAGAGATCGTCTTGTGGTGGCCTTTCATTTGCTCTTTTCAATGCTATTTGTCAAATTATGATTGGAGCCATGTGTCAATCAGCGATTGGACCAATTGTCTGCTCGTAGTTGGATTGTACCTTGCTCAGTGAGCAGTCAATTAAGTGCCACGTGTCACCTTCTTATTTTCCCTGTACTTTGATCGAGTTTAACTGAAACTTTGACCACCAATAACTTTTGCATTAGAGCTCCGTTTGACGAACTGTTTGCACCGTCGGAAAGCTAACGGTGAACACTTTGTGATGATATCATTTTTTTGGAGATTTTAAAACACTTGAATTTTGAACATTTCTAACCCATTTTAAACCTCAGTGAATGTTCCAGATCTTTCTGGACCTCTATGATCAGTCCTAGATCCTCCCTATATTTGTGCGAACCTAACTACCCCGCCAACCACTTGTGATATATAACATATGATCGGGTCATTCATACCATGTGTTAACACAAATGAATATTGTTATATTGGTATACCAATATAACAATCCAAAAGCATGTGCTCTATTCCAAAGGAGATTATAATAAATGGGTTTTGTTATATTTAATTATTTGTTATAACAACCCATTTTTAAAACCTATGCGTACTAATATTTGCCACGAGACTTATATTAAGTGGGTTTTAAAACATATTTTATTTGCCATAAAAAGTGGGTGGTTGGAACCATACGGTTTTAAAGCTCTAAACCAATGCACTACGAATTGGGTTTTTAAATAACCATTTTTAATTAATGGTTTTGTTTTGTACTTAATTATATTTGTAACCAAAAGATGCCATTAAGGGGCTATGAAAAGAACCTTTCCTCCATGTAAAGGATATGAATTCTAAGAGGGAATGTTAACATAAGAATTCTAAGATGGAAATTCGGAGAGAGCTAGTGCTATGAGAGCATAAGGAAAGTTGGAGTTCACCTTATCCTTTTGGGTGAAATTTAGCACATTTTGTATGTCATTGTATGTATGAAATATTTGAGCTATGTTTATGTTTAGTGTGTTTAAGGAGTTCTGGAGTATTTTGAAGAAATATAGGCTTATATATAGTCAAAAAATTTTGTTTTTTCGCAAGCAATTCAATGGTGAAGTCACTTTAAGCATCTGAGTTATGGAATTGAAACAAATCTTATAAATGTGTAAGATTTTGTTTTTGTAATTGGTTTCCATGTATATGATTTCTTCATCAATTAGTGAATAATGTGCACATCATCATTTTTTACAAACCACCTCAATAGATCCTAAACAATCAATATTGAAGCCAACTAGATACTGCATGTAAATACTTAAAGAATAAGTAATATCTAAAGAGAATTTTCAGACCAATTGTCTGCCCATAGTTGGATTGTACCTTGCCTAGTCAGATGCCAATTAGGTGCCACATGTCACCCCTGCAGTGGTGCCACGTGTCACCTTCTTATTTTCCGTGTGCTTTGACCCTTGACCAATTTTGACTAGAACTTTGACCGCTGATAACTTTTGCATACGAGCTCCATTTGACAAATCGTTTGTGTCATCGGAAAGCTAGCGACGGGCACTTCATGATGATGTCGTTTTTGGGAGATTTTAGGAAACTTGAATTTTGAGCATTTCTAACCCATTCTTGACCTTTATGGATGTTTTGGATCTTTTTGGACCTTTGTGATCATTCTCGGATCCTCCTGGATCAAAGAGTTCCATTCATTTATGCAAGAGTGATCTTTTTTTTTATTTATGCAAGGGCGAGTTTACTTCAATTTTGTAGTGTTAATTCAACGAGGAGATTTTACTTTCAGCAAGATTTAAAGGGTGATTTTAATTGTAGTACTATGTTTCAACCTTAGTGCAAGAGTAAGAGTGTTTCTATTTACAACAACTTGGAAATTTAGATTAAGTAGTAGATGTGATTTTCAATTTCGTAAGGATGTTTTGTTTCTAGGATGTATAAGGCTTAATCTCAATTATATGCTTAGATGGTGAGGTTTTATTCCATTTTTGTTTTTTTAAATTATTATTATTTTTTTATCTCAAGATAGTGTTATTTACATGATTGATGTCTGCATAGACATTGCACAATAACCTTGCAATTTTAACATATCTTGTTCTGACAATTAAATGCATTGGATGTTTTATTAAGACGATTAAACACACCAACATTTTGGTGTTGTTTTCATGGAGGTTATTAGAGGTGAAAAACCGTAGTTGACATTGTCTTGATGAATTTCAAGATATGTTGGGTGCATGAATAAAGTAGGAGAAGAACATGGTGCCACCAGGAATACTAAACCCACAGGTAGAAGGGGTCGTGGTGGAAAATGAAATCAGGACCAAGGATAGGTGACATACATTCAAGAAATAATATCCAAGGAAAAATAATTGGCTTCGAGAAAAGAATATCAAAAGACTAGACCACATAAAAGAGTTGATTCCTATTCTTTTGTTCATGGTGGATCATCTACAGTAGCAACAAAAGTTGAATATCAAGATTTGACATAAGACCTAGAGGACATTGACGAGCAAAATTAGGGGTGCCCAGACTGAATGTTGGAGTTTGATACTCCCATTGATACTTCCATTGTCAACCCTCTTCTAGACCAAGGGACTGTTGCAAGGAACCCTGAGCAACTACTAGAAAATTCCCCACAACTAGAGGATATCCTCAAGCGAGATTGGTAGAGACTCCACATTTTGTGGTAGAAACACATGGCAAATTGAAATGTAGACAAATAAGTCTCCACTTTTGAATTTCCCATTGGGAATATTCTAGGACAAGCACCAATGAAAAGTATTCCCCTATCCACCCTTCCAAACTTTCATGGCTTGGCCAATGAGGATCCAGACACCTTCTTGTTTGAGTTTGACATTCTGTGCCGAAGTTATTATTATACTTCAAACACTTAGAATTTGAAATTGTTCCCTCCTACCTTGAAGGGAATCACATTAATATGGTTTGTGGGCCTTGGTGCAGACTCTGTCACTTCTTGGGAGAATATGAGTTCTTCGACTTGCGATCCATGTTCGACGTTTGTGTCTTCTTTTCTTCGTATTTTGGTTTCTTCTTCAGATGATGATAGTGAAGATAAAAATCAACCTCTGCCTCTTCACCTTCCTCCAAATGAGTCCATTGAAACTAAACTTGCACCAACACCACCACTTCCTCTATGGGTTTTTTCAACAAGAGAAGCAACTGGTGATCTTGTCGATGATCCTTCAGATCAACGTTAGACACGTTCATAGTTCTAGTGAGCCTCTTCTCTTTTGGCTCAATTTTTCAGAGACTGATGAACTAAAGACATTTGTAGAAGCTTTAGGTCATCCATATTGGGATACAACGATGAATGAAGAGTATCGTTCTTTAATGAAAAATGATACTTGGGATCTTGTTCCACTCTCGAATTATAGTATGCATCCTATAGTCTTGTGTCTTTCAATTACAGTATGCATCCTATATCGTTGTGTCTTGTTCATCTTCTGAACTAAGTCTACAGAACTAAGTATGCATAAGATGGAAGTGTTAAAAGACACAAGGCTTGGTTAGTTTCCAAAGGATTCTCCCAAGTTGAAGGAATTAAAAACAATGAAATATTTTCCCCTGTAGCCAAAATGAATTCCATCTTCCTTGTTCTTTCCCTTGTTCCCTCAGATAACCGGGAGGTCCATCAGATGGATGTTAAATCCTCCTTATTGCATGGGGATTTGCAAGAATAAATCTACATGGAACAACCTCCTAGCTATGTCAAGAATGACTCTAGCCTTGTTTTTCGCCTTAAGAAATATCTTTGTGTTCTTTATAAGCAAGCTCCCCAAGCTTGGTATGCCAAAATGAACAAATTTCTTATTGACACCGGCTTTTCTAGATGCCATTTTGATCCTAATGTATATACCAAGAAAGTAGGAATTGTAACGACCCTGCTTAAATAGATGTATAGGATTATTAATTATAATTAATTTAATAATCTAATTGTCCTAAAAGTTAGCTAAACAATAATTATTTCTTAAATAATATTAACTAAATAATTATTATTAATTACTTGTTCATGTCTGTCAAAGATTAATTAATTATTAATTGACTCATTAATTAATTTAGTAAAGAATTAAAGGGGTTAATAAGTTTGATTTGTTAAAGACTTACGTATACGGGAGGGGATAGGACATTAAATATAAGATAAGATAATAAATACAAGGGGGATAAGATAATAAATAAATGGATAAGGAAATTAATGAAGGAGAAAGGGCGGTGAATGAGGGATATGAGCGGAGGAGGTTTACGAAAGAGGGGGATGATTATTCTACTTGTTTGGGGGGAGGATTCTCTTGGATTTGCATAGGAGAGTTTGAGTTCTGTAGTCGGGGAGGATTTTTGTGAGGGAATTTGGATGGAGATGGCTGGTGTGAGGAATTTGGCTTTGGGGGCTTTCGGTGAATCAGAGGCAGGGGCACCGGTTTGCTGGGGGTTTTGGGTACGGGTGCCAGGATATCCATATGGTATCCTAGAGCTAGGAAGTTGTCCTAGTTGGCAGGGTGGAAACACGGTTTGGGCAGCATTGGTCTGTGGCTTCAAGCTGGGCAAGGCAGGAACAGGAAGGTCAACAAGACAAGCGGAAAGAAGAGGGTTAGCATCAGACCAAGGTATTTTAAATTACGTATTTTTTTTATTCTGTTATGAAATTATTATGGTAAAATTGTTTATTTCTGTTATAAAATTATTATTTGTTGAATAGTTTATATGCGTATGTGCTGAATTTATAAGAAATTACTGAGTTTCTGAAATCAAGTAGAAGTTACTGTTACAATTTATGGATTTAATAGAATTTAGTTAATTTAGGTTACTACACGTAGTATCAGAGCCTTAGTTTGAAATCTGGACCTAAGGGCCAAGCTCCAGCTCCAGCTCCAGCCCCACCTAACCTGCAAGCCAAGCACAAAGATTTTAGCACAAATATAAAAATAAATGACATACATATTGAAAATGTAAAGGAAGCAGAGGCCTTATAATTGTCAGTAGAGATTTTTAGATGCACTATTATGATCCCAACAACACCAGTTTTGTTAAATTGTTCCATGAGTATGAATGAATTTGTGTACAAGAAAAAGTTCATAGGACTCTTTGGCACTGAATACTAGAGTTTAAATTCTGCTTCCTGTATACCCAAACATAAGTTAATAGTTTTCAAAAAAAAATTAATGGCACAATACATTAATAAAAATAAAGATAAAAACAACTCTCCCCATTAGCACCATCAAGGAATCCCAACACCACTCGCCCAAAACAAAGATATATAAATTCTGCTCTGCCCAAAACTAGATTTAATTTTTTTTACCTGCTAGATTTAAATATAAATAATAAAAATCAGATTGAAATAGATAGCCAACTTCAAGCACTAGGGTAAGAACATCACCTGTAGCTTTTGGAAATGTATTTAACATCACAACACCCTCCAAGGCTTTATGCAACATTGTTGAGTACTCCCTATGTTCAGTTCCCTGGCTAAGCTTTCCGCGAATAGGAGTTGAAAATGTTGCAAAGCTCACACTACAATTTAACCCTCCATGATTAAGAAGAAATAAGGGCGGGCTCAACGAAGCAGCTTTATCGATGTAGAATAAAAGCCACGGGAGAGAGAGCACAATACTGAACTTTTTCCTCGCAACTCTGTAGAAATAATGGAAACTATTTTCTAAGGGTTGGGCTCTTGGCGTTCCTAGCGTGCCCAAGCACACATTTACAAACTATAGGAACAGATTTCCAAAAAAAAAATTTGTCAAATGATTTGCACATTATTTGACAAAACTTTGTCTGTCAGCCACTACGACATAATTTTGTTTAAGGATATCACTTGGCCTAAAACGTATTATGAAACTATGCCGGGAACTCTTGTCCACGCGTAATAATCGTTGCAAGGAAAGAAAATATTTTTACATGTAAAGGAATTTAAACAATACAGTACTAATAAAAACAAAATTTATGTTCCAACTCAGTCAACTTGATATGTGCAAAAGCACACAGAACACATGGACCTTCTTTATTTTTTCTATTCGGTCACGACCATATCTTTTGGTTGCTTCAAAGCCCAGTAAAAGGCTGCAGTTGAAAGTATAAATGTGAATTATCAGTCGAGCGTTGATTAAAATTCGCTCAAATTCACATACTTTGATGTTGAGATTCTCATCATCGCCAAAGATGTTGAGGCAAATGCAAAGCCTGGTAGCACACGCTGCACACACAGGAAACAATTTTTTTTTTAGTAATAAAACAAAAAAAAAACAACAGCCAAGCACCTGCGTCAACAACACATGCATCAACAACAATGCGAAATCAAATAACCGACATACAAGCCATACACATTACAAGGCAACTTAAATGCTGTATAAATGGAATTGAAAAGTGTTGAAGGTAGACATTGATTGAAGGCATTTATGAAGGTGCGTAAATACAGGGGCCAGAAGAGTAGTAAAAGATAGAGGGGCTTAGCAGTCAGTGCTTACCTAAGATATCTCTTAGGATCCTGCCACGTTCATTCCTCTTACATCTTCTCAATGGCTCCAAAAACCTTCAGTTAAGAGCCTAACCAATGCAAATACTATACGTTTGTACCCTAAACGACTTTTCTTTTCATTTCCACCACTTGGGAGCTATGCAACATAATGAATTAACCGTATATTCAAATTAATCTACAGGGAAACTTCCCAGGCTTTAAATTTCGACTTCCAACTTTATGAGAGATTTTGCAGTATTCAATGAGATTCAGTATAGATGTCTCCTCCTAGTATTAAAATATACCTCAACATCCACCATTGGTGCTCTGCCACCACCTTACACAAGCCCATCGACCAAGCGCGCACTGAAAAAAAAAGGGTTATAAATAAACAAAAACAAAAAAAAAAACCCTGGAAATACAAGTCTGCGAGCTCAATTGAAAACCAACACATAGCCCAGCGCAAAAGCCGAGCCCTTCCTCTTACTCAAAAAAAAAAAACTCAACCAAGCTGTTGGATCCTTTGAATAGCTCGCCTGTTCTCTGAGTGAATAAAGGCAACCACCAATGCAAGTAAAAAAAAATAAAACCCAAAATCACGCCCGTAATGAACCCCATTGCAAGGCCACTCGCATGTTTCCTCTCACGCACAAATGTTTTTCTCCGGCAAGTATAGCTGAAGAAGAGACAACCTACTTAACTGTAGCTAAATTATAACCCAACTGAACAATAAGAGAGTTCACTTAATGGTGGCTAAATTCATCCCAACCGGGCAAAAAAAATAAAATAATAAAATAAAAAAGAATTTGAACATTAACAGCACCAAACCAGATTCTCAAAAAACATCACAGAATCCTGTCCATAGAACGCTGAATGTATAGCTAACGCACCAACGCTAAGAGCAGAGGGAGAGAGCAGAGTGGAGAGGCGGTAGAGTGGAGAGGCGACAGTGACGGAGCGTTAGGGTTGAGGAGTTTAGGGTTGTTAGGAGGCGTGTAGGGTTTTAGGTAAGGAAAGAGATTGGGGGGGGCACGTGGGCCTCATGCAAGGACCCACTGCCCCATTACAATAGTTTTATTTATTTATTTATTATTCTTATTTAGTTTGATTTTGATTTTTATTATTATTCATTTATTTTTATTTATTTTGGTTAAATTGTTAAGGTTTTAAATTAAATTCAATGTTAAAATTTTTAATTTTAAATTAATGTTAAATTTAAACTATTAAATTTTAATTTAATGTCAAATTTTAAATACAATTTAATTTAATGTTCAATTTTGAATTTTAGTAAATAGAATATAATTTAAATAACATATAGTTAATTTAGAGTTTAAGTTTTATGATTACTTAATTGTATGATTAATTAATTATATTTTATGATTAATTAATCATGTTTTAATTAATTAATTATATTTTATGATTAATTAATCATGTTTTAATTAATTAATTATATTTTATGATTAATTAATCATGTTTTAATGTTTTAATTAATTAATTATKTTTTAAATTTATTTATAATTAAAATTATGTTTAATTATATTTAAAATTTATAATTCATGCTTAAGGAAGGAGGAGCAACTTCCTCCAAATTACTTTCCTCACACTGACAGTGTAAAGGAGTTTGGTAGATGCTAGTTGTGTCTAGCTCGGGAATGGCGTCAAGGAAAGTGGATGCGACTAATTGAAGTGACTAATTAGATTTTTTTTAGCGAAAGGTTAAGGACTTAGAATGAGATAAGAAGGAGGGGGCTCAAGGCCACCGCCATATGGTAACAGAGTTGCGCCAAGGACAGTAGCCGCAGGGATTTCAATGGTAGTGAGTGCAGCATCTCGTTCATCGCCAACAACTTAGACCGGTCCACAACCATCTCAGGGAATAGCTAGTAGGGGCAGGGGTTCCAGGGGAAGGAACTCGTTTCAGAGACAGTCACATAACAGTGCCCAGGTTCAATCTCGTGTTACCTGTTGGGGGTGCGGAGGACCCCATTACCAGTGTGACTACCCAGAGTTACAATTAGAGTTCATGCATAGAGAAGGAAAGGCACCGATGGGGAGAGCAAGTAGCAGCCACCAGATTTACGCAGCAGTTAATAATCGCCAGGCCGAACATCAATCCGCGGTGGTGGAGTCATCAGGTGTGCTAAATCATATCAATGTTAAGATTTTGTTTGATTCTAGTGCGACAGATAGTTTCATTTCACCATCTTCATTAGAAAAGAGTGGGTTGGCAGCCTATGAGCACGATGACTTTAAACAAGTCGAGACGGCTTCGGGGGAAAAACAAGCGGTAGGACCTAGTGTCGATAATTGTATAGTAGACCTGGGAGTGTGTACTACCAGGTTGAAGGTATACGTCACTGCTCTCGGGGAATATGACCTAATCATTGGAATGGATTGGTTAGCAGCTCACCGAGCCATGGTATATTGTTTCACAAAGAGGGTGCTTTGTGTCGACGACGAAGGAAGGCCAGTAGAGATCCAGGGTGTACGGAGAAAAGTGTCATTACGCTTTATATCAAATATGAAGGTTAAGCGATGCTTGAGACAAGGGTGTCGATTGTATGTAGTGGAAGAAGTGAATGAAAGGAAGGGACCCTCATTGGATCAGTACCCGGTATTGTCAGAGTTTAAGGATGTTTTTCCGAATGAGTTACCAGGGTTACCTCCTGAGAGGGAGCTTGATTTTACTATTGAGATAAAACCTGGTGCAAAACCAATCTCCAAGACTCCGTATCAAATGATCGTGCTGGAACTTTGTGAATTGCAAATGCAGTTGAAAGAGTTACTGGACTTAGGGCTAATAAGGCCCAGTGTCTCACCTTGGGGTGCGCCAGTAATTTTTTTAAAGAAGAAGGATGGATCCTTACGACTGTGTATAGACTACAGGGACTTGAACCGTGCTACAATGAAAAATAGGTACCCAATGCCGCGAATAGATGACCTCTTCGATCAGATGAAAGGAGTAGCGGTATTCTCAAAGATTGATTTGCGATCAGGGTATCATCAGTTAAGGATTAAGGAAGGTGATATCCCAACAACTGCCTTTCAAACTCAGTTTGGACATTACGAGTTTGTTGTAGTACCTTTCGGATTGACCAATGTGCCAGCAGTATTCATGAGACTCATGAACGGCGTATTCCGGAAGTACTTAGACCGTTTTGTACAAGTCTTTCTAGATGACATCCTCATCTATTCCAAGAATGAAAGAGGACATGAGGAACACTTGCGAATAGTGTTGTCCTGCATTAGAGAGAACAAATTGTATGGGAAGCTATCGAAGTGTTCCTTCTTCCAGAAAGAGATCCACTATTTAGGTCATATCATTTTCGGCGAAGGAATCTTTGTGGACCCAAAAAAGGTAAAGGCCATTATGGAGTGGCCAGTGTCGAAAAATGCCCATGAGGGGAGAAGCTTCATGGGGCTAGCAGGTTATTACAAGAGATTTGTGGAAGGGTTCTCAAAATAGCGAAGTCCATCACCACCTTGCAGTGCAAGGGGGTCAGGTATGAATGGACAGAAGAGTGTGATAGCGCATTCATTGAGCTTAAGAGGTTACTAAATAGTGCGCCAATTCTACGAGTGCCAGATATGGAAAAGGACTTCACATTCGGCATAGATGCCTCGAAGCAAGGGTTGGGGGCCATGCTAATGCAGGATGGAGGAGTGATAGCCTATGCGTCAAGGAAGTTGAAGAAACACGAAGAGTTATACGTGACTCATGATTTAGAGTTGGCAACTGTAATGCTAGCTCTGAAAATTTGGAGGCACTATCTTGTGGGGTGAAAATTTGAGCTCAAAACGGACCATCAAAGTTTAAAACATCTCTTCACTCCAAGAGATCTGAATGCCAGGCAAAGGCGGTGGAGTGAGTTTATGAGTGAGTACGATTTTGGTATTTCGTGCATCAATGGAAAGGAAAAGGTGGTCGTAGATGCCTTGAGTAGGAGACCATGTATCTTCTCCTTGGTAACCTTAAAGGTCAACCTGAGGGAACATGTGTTGACACAACTCCCAGGAGACAGTTGGTATTTAAAGGTTACTTCAAACCTCCAGAGCGAGAGGTAGTTAGACCCAAAGTATGAAGGATATAGTCTGGAAACAGACAGACTGTTAAGATATCGAGGAAGGATGTACATCCATGAGAATGGGGATATTCGAAGCATCGTATTGAAGGAAGCCCATAGAGAACTTTATTGTGCGCATCCGGGTGTGAAGAAGATGTACGCAGATATAAGGAAACTCTTCTTCTGGGTAGGCATGAAGCGCGATGTAGTCCATTTCGTCGCCAAGTGCCTAGAATGTCAACAAGTG
>ML798488.1:222739-248399 GCA_009831015.1 Picea engelmannii | reverse complement strand
GTGAATGTAAGTTTTATGAATGTTTAAATGTTATTGATGATGATGTATGTAATGCGATCTACTATGAGAATGTAAATTGTACGAATGATTAAATGTTATTGATGATGATGTATATGATGCGACATATTGTGAGAATGTGAATTATATGAATGTTAAATGCTATCAGAATGATGTTGGATATGATGCAATCTATTTTGGTAAAAATCTTATGAATGTGTGTCGAAATTGAATTATGGGATATTATGAGATCTATTTCTAACTGGAAAACTTTGATGTTAATTTATCGGTACAGGGATACCAAATTGAAATGATGATAGTATGCAATTACATGATGATAATGCATAGAAATGTATGAGTTTGCGTTATAGACTAATCTACAGGTTATGGGCTATGAAATAGCCAAGGGATAATGATGATGAAAGTAGATATCATGACCACTAGCCAAGAAACATTATGGTATGAATATTGTATGTGAAATTATATTGGTTTGGATGCATTGCTATGATATGTGGACCAGTGTAGGATTTTAGGTGAAGAGACTGCCCAAAACCGAATAAGCGGTGACAAAACCCCCAGCAACATGGTGCCACTGTGTTTTCCATTGTAGGGTGTGGACCCTAGTCCTGTTAGGAGGGGTGGAGGAATTTCCCATCGTGTATCCTCCATTGTAGGGTATGGACCCTAGTCCTGTTAGGAGGGGTGGAGGCATTTCCCACCGTGTATCCTCCATTGTAGGGTGTGGACCCTAGTCCTTTTAGGAGGGGTGGAGGCATATCCCATCGTGTATCCTCCATTCTAGGGTGTGGACCCTAGTCCTGTTAGGAGGGGTGGAGGCATTTCCCACCGTGTATCCTCCGTTGTAGGATGTGGACCCTAGTCCTGTTAGGAGGGTTGGAGGAATTTCCCATCGTGTATCCTCTGAAACCTGAAGTCATGGGAGGATGGTGTTAGCTCACGCTCCCCTAGATGTGTGATGATGACTGTCAGTTGCCTGTTGGGGAAGCTTGGTCAAGATAGTGACACTTCCGCTTATGGGTTCTATTTGGAGTTAGGTCAATATAGTTGACGCTCCAAGATAGTCCAACAGAGGAAGGATAGGAATGGAGATGGAGTAGGTTAGGGAGGAAGGATGAGTAGAAATAGTTGAGAGAGTATGGAGATTTGTCTGATGGTGGAATTTAATGTTTTCCCTTAAAAAAAAAAGATAGAGAAATGTGTATATATGAATATTCATAATTACGTAACTAAACCACAGTTGTCTAAATAAAATTGTTGAACCGGATAATAGCAATTATAGAATTTCTCAAACAACTGATTGGTTTGTTGTCTTTTATAAAAGACTAGTCTTGCTGACTAGATTGGATGCATACATAAATTACTAAAGGGTGATAGTTATTGATTATTAGTACATGCACAAGACTTGTATGTACTAGCTACACATGCATTTCTTGTACATATACACTAGTATGTATGAGTTTTATTGACTTACTTACTGATAGTGTCGATTAATTGTTATGAATGTGTGAACCATGTTTCTTTTACTTTGTACCATAAGATACCTTAACTTCGGGACGAAGTTTCCTGAAGGGTGGGTGTATGTAATGACCCTGCTTAAATATATGTATATGATTATTAATTATAATTAATTTAATAATCTATCTGTCCTAAAAGTTAGCTAAACAATAATTATTTCTTAAATAATATTAACTAAATAATAATCATTAATTACTTGTTCATGTCTGTCAAGGATTAACTAATTATTAATTGACTCATTAATTAATTTAGTAAAGAATTAAAGGGGTTAATAAGTTTAATTTGTTAAAGACTTACGTATACGGGAGGGGATAGGACATTAAATATAAGATAAGATAATAAATACAAGGGGGATAAGATAATAAATAAATGGATAAGGAAATTAATGAAGGAGAAAGGGCGGTGAAGGAGGGATATGAGCGGAGGAGGTTTATGGAAGAGAGGGATGATTATTCTACTTTTTTTGGGGGAGGGTTCTCTTGGATTTGCACAAGAGAGTTTGAGTTTTGTAGTCGGGGAGGATATTTGTGAGGGAATTTGGGTGGAGATAGCTGGTGTGAGGAATTTGTCTTTGGGGGATTTCGGTGAATCAGAGGCAGGGGCACTGGTTTTCTGGGGGTTTTGGGCACAGGGGCCAGGATATCCATATGGTATCCTGGAGCTAGGAATTCGTCCTAGTTGGCAGGGTGGAAACATGGTTTGGGCAGTGTTGGTCCGTGGCTTCAAGCTGGGCAAGGCAGCAGCAGGAAGGTCAATAAGACAAGCAGAAAGCGAAGGGTTAGCATCAGACCAAGGTATTTTAACTTACGTATTTGTTTTATTCTGTTATGAAATTATTATGGTAAAATTGTTTATTTCTGTTATGAAATTATTATTCGTTGAATAATTTATATGCGTATGTGCTGAATTTATAAGAAATTACTGAGTTTCTGAAATCAAGTAGAAGTTACTATTACAATTTATGGATTTAATAGAATTTAGTTAATTTAGGTTACTACAGGAATCCATCTCATAATCCTTGTCCTTTATGTTGATAACCTTATCCTTACTGGTAGTGACTCGATACTTTTAAACCATGTGAAAACTAGCCTTAAGAAGAAATTTGAAATGACAAACTTAGGATTTTTGCACTATTTCGTTGTCCTCCAAGTTTTGCAAACCAAGGAAGGAATTTTTATTTCCCAGTCTAAGTATGATTGTGACCTTCTTCGTCGCTTTCACATGGAAGATTGTAAACCTACCCCTTCTCTCTTTCAGTCTGGATTCAAGCTTGCTACTACCTGTACTTCTCCCGAAGTCGTTGTCACTTTGCACCGTCAGTTAGTTGGTAGCCTCTTATACTTGACTCATACCCGTCCTGATATTTCCTTTGTTGTTATTCTTGTTTCCTGGTATAGACAAACACCCCATGAAATCCATTGGAAAGTAGCTAAAAGAATACTTCGGTATGTTCGGAGTACAGTTCAATTTGGGATACATTATAGTTTAGTGGGGACTTCTTTATTGGTTGGTTTCACTGATTCATATTGGGCCAACGACCTTGATGATCAGAAGTCTACTGCAGGTTATGTTTTCATCCTTGGTTCAAGATTTGTCACTTAGGCTTGTAAGAAACAACATGTTATTGCACGTTCTTCAGTAGAAGCAGAGTACCGAGAAAATTTTAATGCAATTAAGGAAGCCTTGTGGCTTTGACAGATCCTTTCAAAGTTTGGATTCCAACAACATCATCCAACCATCCTTTGGTGAGAAAATCAAAGTTCCATCAAGCTCACCAAAGATTTATTTCATGATCAATGTAGAAAATTGTAAATGTGTTGAACCTGCACATAATAGATATAGCTGGGAATCGGCATACAAAGTTGCAGAGAAAATATGAGAAAATAGAAGCAGGAGAGAAAGAATGGAAGAATTCTCATTAACCAAAATGAATGAATGATAATTTACACATGATATACTCTGTATAACTCAACTAATACGCACTGGAAGAGAATCCAATGCGACATAGTGGTGGTCTAGAGTGATTTGGACACACACCAACAATTATAGGAGTAAACCGCCACCTAGTCTAGTCTCTCAGGCAGTTACGTGAGTGAACCGCCACCTAGTCTGAGATAACTAGTCTATCAGTCTTCAATTAACTGACTGAAACATAGTGAAGTGAGGAGGATATCATGGAATCATGAATAATGTGCTAGTCTGGTGATGATCCCAAGGACAGTGTGCATTAGCTGGTGATGATCCCAATGTTGCATGGTGATAATCCTAATGTAGCATCTGGACTCCACTCAACTGATCAAACTGAAGTGAAAACTGAAGAGAATATTCTCCTAGAGGAATATTGTCCCTAAAATTTAGGAGACTGGATAATGACTAATAAACATAGGGAAAACCTTAGGAAAAATAAATCCTAGGTGTGTGTGTGAAGTACTCCAACGCCCCCCCTGAAAATTACTATGCTGAAAATAAATAATGGGTCATGACAATGAGGCCATGTTAGGTACCCAAATACAAAAGATACACTGAAATAAAATGAGGAAATAGGAAAAACCTCATGGGAAACCCCCCCCTCAAAGTACAATGTATGTAAAAAGAGGAACTGACAATTTCTAAGCAACTGTGTCCTTCACTCCAAGACGACTGCGTAGAGAATGGAGCTCCTGCTCAGTGAAGGTCTTGGTAAAGATGTCTGCAGTCTGTTCTGTTGAACGATAAAACTACAGGTCGATGATCCCCTTGTGTACTAAGTCCTAAATGTAGTGCATGTGGATCTCGATGTGATTCGTTCGGTGCCTCTGAACTAGATCTCTATAGAAATTTAGAGTGCTCTGGTTGTCACACCAGATGATGATCAACCAATGAAACTGAATTCCCAACTCAGTGAGAAAATGTTGTAGCCACATAGCTTGAATGGTTAAGTTAACTACCCCTCTGTACTCTACCTCGGTTGAAAGTAGAGCAATAACAACCCGCTTCTTGCTTGACCAATAGATAGGCCTGGAACCAAGACTGAGTGAGTAACCAGATGTGGACTTGCAATGAATGTTATCTCCATCCCATTCAAAATTAGGGAACCCAATGAGGTCCAATATAGAGTATGTTGCATAGTGAATCCAAAAGTTGATGGTGCCATGTACGTATCAAAGGATACACTTTGCAGCCTTCCAATGTAGCTCATGCGGCTCCTGCATGAACCTAGAGACTCCTTCAACTACATAGGAGAGGTCTAGTCTAGAGTGTGTGAGATACAATAATCTCCCCACTAGTAGTCTGTACAGTGAGTTCTCAACCAGTGGAGTGTCCCTGCCATCCTCAAGTTTGACTCATGATAGGAAAGGAGTCAAGGAATACTTGCAGTCTGTCATGTGAAATCTCTCAAGGAGATCTCGTGCATACTTGGCCTGAGACATTTTGATGCCTGATGCATCCTGACTGATCTCAAGTCCAAGGAAGAAATGTAGTGGACCCATGTCCGTCATCAAGAACCTGTCATGTAGAATCCTCTTAACTACAACAATCATTGAAGTCGAGCAACTGGTGATCATAAAATCATCAACATACATAACTAGGAGTAGAAGTGAATCAACCGTCCTGAGTATGTAAACATTTGGGTCTGAATTACAACGTACAAAGTTCTGTGATAGTAGGTAGGAGTCAATATTGGCATACCATGCCCTCAGAGCCTGCTTGAGGCCATAAAGAGACTTATTTAGTTGATAGACCAAAGATGAATCTTGCATAAATCCTTGGGGCTGATCCATATATACCTTCTCAGAGAGATCACCATGAAGAAATGCATTCTTCACGTCCATATGATGGACTTCCCATCCATTTTCTACTACAATGGAAAGTTCCAAACGTATGGAATCCATCTTCGCTACTAGAGAGAAGGTCTCATCATAGTCAATGCCATGCACCTACTGAAAGCCTTTGGAAACTAGCCTGGATTTGTATTTTCTAACTTGTCCATCCAATGTTCTCTTGGTCTTGTAGACCCATCTACACCTGACAAGTTTCCTTCCCGAGGGAACCAGATCCCAAGTCTAGTTCTTGAGGAGGGATTTGTACTCCTCCTGCATGGAGGATTCCCAAAAGGGATTTCCAGTAGCCTCATCATAAGAATGTGGATCTGAAGATTGAACCAAGAAAATATGCTCGGGTGGCATTGGTTCAATGGCAGTGAGTGTAAGAGGAGGCTCCTCAAAATTAGATCGATTCCTCCTAGTATCGGTTGGATCCCCAACAAGATCCCCTGCATCCTGAAGACTAGTATTGGTCCACTTGGGCCTCTTCTATGGCTCTGCATCTGCATCTGGATGCATTGACTCTGCATTTGATTGTACCAAGTTTGTATCTGGATCATTTTAATCCTCTGAATCAGAACTCTCATCTGAAGAAGAGTTGGTATGTGCATGCTCATAATCTCTGACAGGTGGAAGAACAAAAATGTGTGCATGCGACTGCTGAGGTACATGTGAGACACTTTCTTCGAATTGGACACTACGCTCAATGATGAGCCTATCCGAGGAAATATCAATGAGTATGTATCCCTTCACACCGTCAGGGTATCCAAAAAATATACACTATGTGCTCTGTGGATAAAGTGCCTTCCTCTTCTCAGAGGGAATCCTGGCCCATGCACGTGAACCGAAAATACGAAAGTGAGTCACTTTCAGTTTGAGGTCGCTCCAAGCCTCATAGGGGGTCTTATCCTTGATAGATATATGGGGAGATCTGTTTTGGATGTAGGTTTCACAATTAAGTGCTTCGGCCCATAATCTCTGTGGAAGCGACTTTGCATGTAGCATGCAAGATGCCATTTCTTTTAGAGATATATTTTTCCGCTCAACAACTTCGTTTTATTGCGGAGTATAGGGAACCGTGTGCTGTAATAGAATCCCTACCTCATGACAAAGATTTTGTATCTCATGGTTGACATACTCTCCCCTGTTATCTGTTCGAAGGACTCTGATTTTCTTTCCTGACTGTGTCTCAACAAGGGCTTTGAAATCTTTGAGGTGTTGAAAGACCTCTGATTTCTTCCTAAGAAATTAAATCCATGTGAAGCGTGAGAAATAATCAACAAAAATGAGCATGTACCTCGCTTTAATGATTGATGGGTGCAGAAAAGGGCCCATGAGGTCATTATGGATCAGATCTAAAGGAAAGGAAGCCTTCTGGGTCTTTCCTTTGTCAAATTTCTCTTGAGGGTGTTTTCCAAGAACACATCCCTCACAAATTCCTTTGGAGAAGTGGATGTCGGGTAGACCATCAAACATTCCCTACTTTCTAAGATATTGCATATATATGAAATTTAAATGCCCAAACCTTTCGTGCCATATCCTACTTCTTTCATCATCATGGGTAAGCAGTAATGCAAAATCTGGTTCAATAAATTCAGAAAATGTGTAGAGTCTAGATTGATGATTTACCTCACCAGTAGCAACCCTGGAATTGGTTTGCATGTCATAGATATCCACTACATCAGGTGTGAGTATGACTCTCTTTCTAGTGATGGATTTAGTCATCTGATACATAAAGAGAAGATTGACAGAAAGTTTGGGAACATGCAACACATTCTCGAAGCTTCCGTTTGTGAGTTCAATCCTTCCTTTATCGGTGACCTCGACTGGAGATTTGTCCCCCATCATAATAGGAGGACCTTTGCATGCATCCAATGAAGAGTATACTTCTTTTGTAGAAACCATGTGGTGTGATGCTCCTGAATCTACGATCCAAGCATCGAGAGAGGCATTTATGGCAATCAAAGTATGGCTAGAATTTCCTTTCTTGGGATTCTGATCTTGTGGCTTCTTCTTGGCACCCTCGGGGATGCAATATACAAGGTTGTTTTGATGAAGTATTTGGGTCATTAGATCTATCTATTTCTACATACATGTAGATTCTGGATGGAATCCTTTATGGTAGTAAGTGCATTTCTCCCTTTTTCTTCCATTTCCACCTTTGGATCCGGAGGCATCGTTGAAGGGTTTTGAGTACCCTTCCTTCTTTGGATTTGCATGTGCTTTCCTTTTATCTTTGTCTTTGTATTTAGATTTATGATATTGATGACCAATACCATCTTTCACAATAAGTGCATGCACCTTTAGGCCTTTGATTTTTCCCATATTGATTAGCTTTCTCCGCTCTTGTGTGAGAGACCCGATAAATTCCTCAAAAGAGGGCATCTTCCAGGTAGATCCAGATGAAAATCTAATTGAATGAAATGTGGATACAAACACTGAATATTTTGGACCATGTTTGGAGAGAGTGGTGAGAACCATTTGTTTCTCCTCCTTAGATTTATCAACCTCGCAAGCTTTGGGTAAAGACATCTTGGAGATTGTCGAAGATTTTTGGATCCAATGTGAGCAATTCCACCTCGATCAAGTGTCCCCTCATCTAATCCTATTTTCCAAAAATTCCTTCCATGGTGGTCCAGGATTTATTGGGGGTTTTACTGGAGGATGTGTGAAAGAGGAGTTCAGGAGAAATGAGACTGCAAATTGTTCCAAACGCTTCATCCATTCGATTAAGATACTTGGATTTTTCTATGGCTGATGTTGGTTCTGTCTCTTTGTTCATGGTTAACATGTACAATCCTCTGCTTTGAAGATGCATGATCATATTCTCCTTCGATGCAAAGAATTTGTATGGTGTAATATTGAATTTTTTTGAAAATTCCATTTTTCCGTTGTCTTCAATCTCCGATACTTGCAAAAATAATTTTGTGTGTCTTTTCCCTAGAAGTTTGTCAGCTCTGATACCATGTAAATGTGTTGAACCTACATATAATATATCTAGCTGCGAATTGACATACATAGTTGTAGAGAAAATATGAGAAAATAGAAGCAGGATAGAAAGAATAAAAGACTCATTAACCAAAATGAATGAATGATAATTTACACATGATATACTCTGTATAACCCAACTAATATGCAATGGAGGAGAAGATAATGCACCATAGTGGTGGTATAAAGTGATCTGGACACACACCAACAATTACGGGAGTAAAAGTCCACCTAGTATAATCTCTCAGGCAGTTACGGGAGTGAATTGCCACCTAGTCTGAGTTAAATAGTCTATCAATCTTTAGTTAACTGACTCAAACATAGTGAAGTGAGGAGGAGATCAAAGAATCATGAGTAATGCGCTAGTATGGTGATGATCCCAAGGACAATGTGCATTAGCCGGTGATGATCCCAATGTTGCGTGGCAATAATCCCAATGTAGCATCTAGACTCCACTCAACTGATCAAACTGAAGAGAATATTCTCCTAGAGGAATATTCTCCCTAAACTTTAGTAGACTGGATAATGACTAATAAACATAGGGAAAACCTTAGGAAAAATAAATCCTAGGTGTGTGTGAAGTAATTCAACAAAAACACATTGAGCTACACATGCACTTCATCAGAAATCTCATTCATGATCGAGTTATTGAAGTGGTCTTCTACCATACAAAATATCAAGTTGCAAACATTTTCACAAAGTCTCTTAAAGAAGTGAAGTTTTCCAATATTTGATCTATGTTAGGAGTTCAGGAAGTTGTCATAAAGGGGGGATAGGATTTAATGCCTCCTTCTTTCTCCTATTGTGTCATCTTTTTAAATCCTTCAATCCGATCCCAAGTTGTTCTTAAGGGGGGATTTCAGGATATGTAATACCCCTAGGATGAATCCCAACTGTAAATGTAAATGTAAATGTGTGTGTGTGTGTATAAGTTGGTGAGTTGTTAGTAGCAAGTCTTGAATTTAGTTTTGTGCACACATTCCATAGTTTGGTGATTGTGCGAGGGTTGTGCATAAAAGAAAGAAAGCACACATTTTATAATGTAGCGTGCACTTGTGAAAGTATGTGAGGATGGTGCATCAAAAGAAGAATGCATACATCCCAAAGTCTTGTGCACATTGGATTAAGTCTTCATTTTTGAGGCCATATAGCCTTTGCATATATGTTTATGTTCTAAGGCTAGTGAGCCTAGATGTAGAAGGCCAATGCGCCTGTATTGTAAATGTAAGCACCCTCAAGATTGTTAATATAATCACATCACTGCACACAAACTCAACTCAGATGAAAAAGAGACGAGGGATAAACTCCACGAAAAAGGAAAAAGGGGAAGCATAAGTCAAGGGAATATTTTATTAATATTTCCGAAAGTTTAATTTATGGATATGTATTTATCCTAAGATCTCGAGGGTAGGGAACGCGTCACCAAGTGGCTAAATATGCTTCTGAAGGTGACAAGTGTCAATTTGAAGGAATGCAATATATATTTTTGGCCTTAGTGTAAATCAAGAGGGAATCACTCATTCTGAATTAATCATTTAGACATAATCTCCTCTGTGAAGGAATACATATTTTTGTTGTAAATTATTTTCATTTTTTCTTAACACTGTGCTTGGGTAGGCTTGTTTACTATTTAAGGGGCGGGTTGTCTTGCTCATGAGAATTCTCTCCAGGGATGATATTTGTTGTCGAAAAGGTGAGTTGTCAGAACTGTGAGCATTCTCTATAGGTGATAATTTGTTGAGAATTGTTCCCTAGTGCACTGGGCATTAGATACAGGGATCTGAGACTTCTTGTCTAGCCTGTTGTTGAAGCCCTGGAATGGAGGTGGGGCAGCCAAAGGACTATTAAGAAGAGAAGGGTAAAAATTCCTAGGGTGGGATAGGCATGTGGGGAATGAGGGACTGTAGGCTAGTTGCAACAGTCGACACCTTAGACCAAGTCTTTTGTTGAATATCAGACCATAGTCTGGATATAGGAGTCTTTTTTCCTATGGATTCTAAGCCCAACTTAGGGGTGACCTTTCCTTGAAATATTATGAGAGACATAGTCTATGGCTGGGAGGAACGCTTTAGTCCTGCACACAATTGGTGATTTTTCATAAAATATAAGTGTCCTTCACATGATTGTTTAATTACTATGTGATCTAATGTTATATTTTAAATTGGTTTATCTTATGTATGAATTTGCATTTGCATATTGTGGATAACTTTGTGCAACATTACTACTTATATCTATATATTTAGGTCTCTTATTCTTGTATGTTGCGTCACATGTGAGCATGCTATTTATAAGTGTTTCTTTTTATAACATCCCCCAACCCATCTGAGTGACATTGTGGTGCAAAATACTCTTAAAAATGAAATTTCTTCTTACTAAATTAATTCATTTACAGTTAGCCAATTTTCTGTAGCTTACAACTACAAATTAAAACATATTTATCTATTGTTTACCACCAAAAAATAGATGCATCTACCACATGATAATAGTCAACATGAAATGCAACTAAACAACTCATTACAACAACATATAAATTACTTCCAAATATACACAGTTCATGCACAACAATTAAACACATAATTTAATGTAACAACAAGATAAAACACTTATCTTTTCACAACAGTTGTGCAACCAGCTACTTAGGACGGATGTTCCACCCAACCATAGACTGACTATTCCAAATCTCAAATGCCAGTCACCCCCAAGCTAAGGATGGAAATCCACAAAAGAGCGTGGTCTCTCACAGTCCACTCACAACTCATAAACCTCTCAACCCAACTGATGTTTTCCTACAACTACCCCGATTTTCCACCATCTCTCTTCCTCTTTACCTATCCAACCCAAGGGATGTATGCCTTCACTGATATCAATCCCTCAGGCATCCCATTCGTTTATCATGGTCTCTCTGGCACATACAAATAGGAATCTCTCCGCTGGGAACTCAAGGGAAAACTGCTACTAGGAAAACTATCAACAAACCAACAACAACCATGTGTTTTTTCAGTGCAGCTAACCCAAGAGTTCACTCTTCAGGCCTGACAACCTGGCTCTTTAGTTTTCCAGCTCCAATTATGCTCCAACTTGCTCTATAATTTTCCCTCCATGGATGCATCCACTTCAAGTTCTGTTTCTTTCTCTCTACTTACCTCCCATGCACAAAATTGACTCACTTCCCACTCTGTTGTCCCAACCCATACAAATTTTCTCCCTTTGGCTTGCCTTTCTTGACTCACACTCTTCCCCAAGGTGATTGTACTCAAACCCCATGTTTTCAATAACTTTGGGATGTGACCACTCACACCCACCCTCTTACATGTATTCAATGATTGTCTTTGAGAACACTCAATCGGAAATGGGAAGATTCATATACAAATAAGAAATTTAGGAAAATGAGTTAAATTAATATACATGGGTATTTCCCTCTTGGCCATTATCCTAGACACTCCCCCCTATTTTGGATTAATTCAACCCCCATATCTTGTCCATGTCCCCTTAGCAGTTGAAATCACATTTTTATTAATGAAACAACGAAACACAATTCACGTATTACATCGCTTGGCCGTAGCCACATATTATATCTACATAAGCATTAATTAAACTAGGGATTATAGTGGGGATGTTACATTCCACTTCCCCTACATTTTTTCATCGTCCTCGGTGCACTCTATGTCGATATACACACATATATATGAAAATTTATATCACAATACTTAGAAAATAAAATTATTCAATTTTACAACTCCAATAACAACTCCAACCAAAATCTCATGTTCCTCTCAACTTGTCGATCCAAGGAATGCACCATTCTTTTATCATATTTAACCCAAGGGATGTACCATTCGTTTATCAAGGCTAACCCAAGGAATTACCCATTCTTTTATCAAGGTCCCCAACACAGTTGGCCAAGACTCTAAGATGTGGTTTTGGAACTCTAGCTTCTCAAAATGGAGTTTTGCATTATGTTTTCTTCAAAACTATCAAAAATTTGTGTGTATTCTTCAATCATGTTTTCTTTATGCTCCCATGTAGCATCTTTAGGACCATAATATGTCCATTGAACCTATACCATTCCTATGTCTTTGTTCCTAAGCACATTGACTTTCCGGTCCAGGATGCGTACTAGTTCCACCCAGAAATCCCCTTCATGCTCCACCTGGATCACATTCCAATCAATTATGTGGTTAGGATTAGGAACATATTTCTTTAAAAATGACACATGAAATACATTATGCACTCCCATGGATGCAGGAAAAGATAACATGTATGCAACTAGCCCTACCTTTTCTAATATTTCAAAAGGTCTGCAATATCTTGCTACCAACTTCGGGAAGCTTCCTAATCTTAACGAACTTCTATTTTCCTTCACTTTCAAAAACACATGTTCTCCCACTTTAAAATCTCTGAAAAATTTGTTCCTGTTTGCATACATTTTCTACCTATCCTCGGCAGCCTTCAAATTCTGCTTTATTTTTTCCATATGATCTTCCATTTATTTTAACAATTTTGGCCCAACAACTACTCGGTCTGTTGGATTATCCCAATTCATTGGTGTGTTACATTTTCTTCTATACAATGTCTCAAATTTAATCATTTGAAATGAGGCCTGATACACATTATTGTAGGAAAATTCAACTAAATGGATATAATTTTCCCACTTTGATGGCTGATCCATCACATACATTTTAAACATGTCCTCAATTATCCTGTTAGTCCTTTATGTTTTCACATCTGACTCTGGATGATATGTTGTACTAAGATTTAAATTTGTCCCAAAGCCCTGGAACAAACCCTTCCAAAAATGGGAAGTAAACTTTGTATCTCTGTCTAAAACTATTTCCTTAGGCACTCCATGTATCCTAGCAACTTCTCTCATATAAATTTCTGCAATATTTGTTGCCTTGTGTGTAGTCTTTACTAGAATGAAATGTGTTGCTTTAGTCAATTTTTCCACCACCACCATGATGGAATCATGTTGCTTCACTATTTTGGGCAACTTAGTAATAAAATCAACCGTGGAAACTTCCCACTTCCATTTTGGAATGGGCAATGGTTGTAGCAAACTTGCTGGGTGTCTATATTTTGTCTTTACCTTTTGGAATTCTAGAGATTTGGCTATGTAATTAGCCACTTCTTTCTTCATTCCTGGAAAAAAATATTGTCTTCTTACTGCTGCAATTATTTTATGATATCACGGGTTCCCTACATATGGCACATTGTGCATCTCCTTCAACACTGCATTTTTAAGCTCCCTGGAATTCGACACATACACCTTACCTTTGTACATGACAATTCCATCTTCTTTCATCTCATAATAATTAAATTTTTGCTGAAAATTACCTTGCTCCAAAGTCTCTTTTATTTTTAAATAATTTTGATTTGAATTTGTTGCTGCAACAATTTTGTCTTTTAGGTCTGTATTTTACATGCTAATGGATGCAATATGCACTTCACGATCTCTCCCGCTAAGCACATTGGCCAATTTATTTTCCTTTCCCTTTATGTGCTTAATTTCAAAGTCATATTCACTCAGAAATTCCATCCATCTAGTTTGTCTATCATTTAGTGTTGGTTGTCCAAACAAATGCTTCAAACCACAGTGGTATGTCCTTAGATCAAATTTCTTACCCATAAAGTAATGTATCCACATTTTCAATGTGTGTACAATCGTTGTTAACTCCAAGTCATGTGTAGCATAATTCCTTTCATGCTCTTTTAATTTTCTGGACTCATAGCATATGTAACACACCCAACCCCTTAAGTACCTTTTTGGAGATGTCGTATTAAATTTTGTCCTCTTCTAATAATCTTGAATCATCTCTATCACAACTCCACCATATTTTTCTCATCAATATCTTTCCAACAATAGTAAGTTTGCACAGAACTAAGCTTTGGGACAAGAGTTATGACCCTCTGAAGATTCTCAGGTTTACATAGGAAACATCTCTCTTACCGCCATGTGGCATCCTCGTGACATCTCATTTTCCATGCCAACTGATATGGAGACACCCTGGTCTTGATGTGGCACTAACCTAGCCTACCATAGTGGAACTTTGGTCCATGTAGGCCTGTATCCATCATAACTCAGAACTTCTCCCATCACACTCTTTGCTTTCCTCTGATGAATATGGTATCGAGGAATATTCCCCCTTCATATCATCCATTCGGATTTTGAGAAATTCATGTAGTTTATCCAATCCAAACCCAATATATCGAGGATGGTATCGATGCACGTAAGATCTCCCTTTCCCTCGATGGATGATCTTGATGCACGCAAAATCTCCCGACCTACAACTAGGATCCATTCGACACCTAAGGTTTACCAGTCCTACTGGATTCTGCTCAACTCGTCAACCAATTGAAGATTAACATGTGTCATCACACTGATGCTCTTAGTCAACCTCAAATCGCCATGTCACGATAGGGTTCTTAGGCTTGCTCGACTGGAAAATGACATTTGTCCCTTTCCTATAATCCAATTAAGATATTGAATTAATATTTCGTAAATACCACTCTTTGGTATTTAATTACTTAAACCTCATTAAGGATAATTATTCTCCACAAACTAATTATCCAGTAATTAATTTTTTCTTAGCCGAATAATCTTGGCCCAACAATTAATGAGGTTTTAATTTTTTTTTCTCCCCATTAGAAGTATTTTAACACTAATTCAACTAATTACTCATATGATAATTATGAGTAATTATATTACAATAGGATAAGGTTAATTAATCCATAACAAACTTAAATTGGTTAACCTTAATTAATCTATATAACTCACTACTTAACATGATAAGGTTATTTAGGCCAACATATACTTAAGTTGATTAACCTTAATTAATGTTTATAATTCATTGCCCACACCAAATTTCACATGATTTAACATATATATTAATATATGCACATTTATTTATTAACTGGGGGGAAAGGATTAAACATATTCAATTTGATATTTTTGTATTACCTCAATTCAAACCATATTCCAATGTCTTCGCTATTGAAATATTTGCGCCCCTCTCTTTAATCCTACCACCAATCACACAGGGGAAAGGTTTAATACTATTAAATTATTTCTGTGTGGAACATATTAAAACTCTCACCATTTCTCTGATGGGTTCATAATTTATTTGCATGCCCCTTCCAAATACCTTGAAGAGTCAACTCCGAAAGTATTTAGCACTAGAAAAGCCTTGAAACTTATGCCCATTTATTATATATTAAACGTTATACCAACCTAGGTGATTATTTAACATAATAAATAATTTAAGTACCTAAACCTCCTTCACGTGCAATATTAAACATTTATAATATTACAACATTATAATACCATTGAATATTTAAATCAATTCAGACTTGAAAGGTGTGTACTCTTCTCAACATTCCCACCCCAATCACAAGAGAATAGGGTTTAATATTAATATATTCAATTATAACTTCATAACACACATGCCATCACTCGGATAGATTCAGGGTTTGTTATGACACTCCCTCCCATCCACTCTGAATAGAATTTTAGTTTGGGTATTTGTGCACTCCAAATAATATATATATATATATATATATATATATATATATATATATAATCTCCAGTAATTCAGACCTTCTTCATGTGCTCCCCTCTCATTCATCCGACATCCAATTACGGTGGAGCAAGGTTAATTATTATATTAATATAATGGTTGAAGCTCCATTGTGCTGGAAATATTGTCATTGATGTCAACAATCATTGATGTCAACAGTCGATGTGATGATCTGTTGTTAAATGATAGATGAGATTGTCATTGATGTCAACAGTATATCAGTCAACAGAAGATCATACATTATGCAAAGAAGGAAAAGCGCAAGCTCATAAGGAGGAGTGAACAGGTAAGCAAATAGTATGAAGATCAAAAGGAATAACACATTAAGAGATAATTCGTGATTATTGTTGATCACGATAGGATCAACAATGTTTCGTTGATCAAAATCTCTAAAGGAAGAATGGATTGTAGAGATGTCGTTGAGATTAGTGGAAAGACTGAAGAGTTGATCAATGTACATAAATTGTGAGAAGCCTCAGCAGTTGTCGGATTAAACCCGATTCTCGTCAGTCGTCAGATCATCGCAATGTGGAAGGTTAGGATAAGTGAGGTAAAGAGGTTGTGATTTCAAAGTGTTTAAACCCCGTCAGCGTTCAGATCAAACCCCGATTCCCATCAATCGTCGAATCTTCTCAAAGTGGAAGGATAAGATAAGCTGATAAAAGATTGATTAGCTGAATACTTTTTAGCCGTCGGATTAAATCCGATTCCCATCCACCGTCTGATCACTTCAGCGATATCGTAATTGGGAGTTTCAAACTGTTCGATGTCATGAAGACCCGATGGCCAAAAACGTTGACATCCTGACAACCATACATCTCAACGCCTGATTAAGACACTACGATCAGATTATGGAAAGAAGGGATCAGTTTAAGGTTTAAGGTAGTCAGTTGATCCATTTCCATGAAAGTAATGTGAGACGTCCGATCATTTCAGCAATATCATATTCGAGAATTTCTAAGTGTCAAAAGTCATGAAGTCCCAAAAGACAAAAACCAGAAATAGCTCTAAGTTGTCGATCTAAATACGATGACTGTTAGAGCATAAGGATCCACGTCAGCAAGACTACGTTAGCAAGACTACGTCAGAAATGACTTGTGGTGCAATCAAACACTAACAAGTGTCAAGTTGATTTGGCATTTCAGGTATGTGTAAATCATGAATTTAATTGACACGTGGCAGTTGATCGACATGTGACATGTCATCGTATGATGCAAGCAGTTACGTCACTTGGGGAGTCTTATTTCAGGAGTTTTACTAGACAAGAGTTCCGAAATCCCGAAGGCCAAAAGGCCTAAGTGCCGAGAGGATGATGGGCCGAAAGGTGAAAGACCGAAATGCCGAAAGGCCGAAGAACTGAAGGGAAAAATGATAAAATTACGACAATCGTCCATCTCGATGAATGATTAAATCATAGCTGTCAGATTCAACAGGAAAAGGATGAATGTAAGATTAAAGATGACCGTTGATCTGTCTCCACAATTTTAATGTGAAGCGTCTGATTTTTTTGGCAATATCATGATCGTGAGTTTTGTAATGTTGTGAGTCACGAAGACCCAAAGGTCGAAGTGCCGAAATCCCGTCATCCGTCCATCTCATCAGAAGATTGAACCATGACCGTTGATTCTAATAAAGCGTTCAAAGCGTGTGTTTGGTCTAGCGCCTGGTCATCGCAGTTGGTCATATGATTCCGAGATGTAATGTGAGCCGTCCTATCTAATCGGCGATATCTATATCAGTGTTTTGAAATGGTTTCAAACTTGAGAGTCCCGAAGGACGAAAACCCAAAATCTCGTAAGCCGCTCATCTTGGCAAGTAATTAAATCTCGACTGTTGATTTTAAGGAAGCGCTCAAATGCTCATCTGGTCTAACTGCCCGATCATTGCATCTGGTCATATGACATAAGAAGTTCTAAAAATAAAATTGTTATATGTCGCTATATTTGGTAAAGCCCGTGATCCTGTAACACACGGTCATATGAAATGGCTTGAAGGAAACACCTCCATATAATATTGTCTCTGTGAATATAACAGAGATTAAGGATCGAGTATAAAGGATTAAATTGATCCATGACTGTGATCAATTTATGACAAAAATGAATCGATACACAGTCATGATTAAAAGAGAAGTTAAATCATGAAAAACATGAATAATGAATAAAAAGGAAAAATGATATTAATTAAATTTTAGATTATCATCTTAAATGAAAAAGGTACAATGGTTCAAATAAAGGGACATGATGTTTTAAATTTCACACCAGTTTGTAGATTATATAAACGAGAAAAAGTGGTGAGAAGAATGTATCTTTGTGGTTCATATTAGAAGATCTAAAACATAAGCATAGTCAAAGATGAAGAACTATTTGTTCTAAGGTGCTTGTCAATGTCTATTTGAATATCAAGAACAGAAGAAGACAAAGAAGCAGTTAAGCAATCCAGTACTTGATATAGAAGACCATTCAAGCAGAGGTTGCAACAAACAAGTATAAATTACAGCAATGGCTGCATGAGTTAAATTTAGTGAAGTACAAAAAAAGAATGTATTTCATTATAAATTAAGGGTGTTTGGGTGGTGCAAGGGTAGGCTGGATCCTGCAGGGGAGTTGGTGCTTCCTTGTCAGTTGTAGCTGACTAAACAGGGGGTTGAAGCCTCCTACCAGTTGGTGCTGGTGAACATAGGGAGTTGGTGCTTCCTTGTCAGTGGTAGCTGACTAAACAGGGGATTGAAGCCTCCTACCAGTTGGTGCTGGTGAATGAGGGTGTGGGTGCATCCTTTTAGTTGTAGTTGGTAAATGGGGTGTGGAAACATCCCTTTATTTGTAGCTGAAGAAACTTGGGGAATGTCTCTCCATCAAGTTGTAGCTTGAAAACAGTTTTCTAAAAGAATATTTTATTAATGAGAAAAGAGTTGGTGGTTTTCCCTATTGGGTTCCATGATAAAATCTTGTGTTCATAAGGGTTTGTTGTTCATCATATATTTCTTAGTTGAATAATTAATATGTGTTCTTAATGTGGATGAAGTCAAAAAGAAAAAGTAGGCAATATTGATTCACCCCCCCTCTCAGTATTGCTAGATATTCCAACAATTGGTATCAGAGCAAAGGTTCCTTTAAGCACAGTCTAACAAACTGAAAGGAAGATCAAATTAAGCACACATGGATGGAAAAAATATTTACACTGAGAATGGAACTCCAATACTTAGAAAAGGAGAATACATATTTTGGAGTACAAGAATGGAAAGTCATCTGAAGGCATTGGGACATGATGTATGGAATTCAGTGATGACTGATTATTTCCCACCAAATAGAGTAAGGATTCTAGCGCAAAAGAAAGCCAAGAAAATTAACTCAATGGTAATGAATACAATCCTTGATGGATTACCTAATGATATCAAAGAGAAGATAGGTGAAAGTAACGCTACAAAAGAACTCTGGGAAAAATTAAAAGACCTCTACTCAGATGAGCAGTCAAATGAAGCATTTCAATCAGAACAAAATTTAGTCTACAACAATTCTAGTGATGAAGACTCTATTGAAGAATACTCAAACATTGAAGAAGAAGTCAACCTGGAAGCTGAGCTTGAAAGTGCTTTGGATGAACTGAGAAAATATAAACAAAGGTGTAAACAACTGAAGAATCTCATGCTAGAGCAAAGGAGGAAACAAGGTTCAAAGAATAAAGAACTTGAGAAAATCATAGTTGACTTCAGAATCCAAGTCCAACTAGATCAAGAAAGATTGGAATCTATGGAACAATCTCTTAATAAGGAGCAACAAAAGTTTGAAGAGCTCAAACAACAACAGCTAGCAAGTAAGGAAGAAAATCAGACCTTAAAAAGACAACTAATGTTCTCACAAGAGGAGATTCACAGTTCAAGACAACAAGCAACCATTAGCATGGAAGAAGCCAATAATTTAAAACAAGAAGTTGCTGGACTCAAGAATCAATTGAAGACTATTGAAAAAATCAAGAAAGGAACCAAAGCCTTTAATAAAATTCTCAGTCTACAAATATTTCGCTCGAAAAAATCTGGCCTTGGATATGACCAAGTACACATGGTTAAAGGATCAAGTCCTATTACTCAGATTGATGTAGAAGATGACATGTGTTATGATGATACCTCCAAAGGAACAACTATGCAGTAGAAGCATGACAATAATGCTAAAGAATCTGCTCATCCTCCCATGAAGATGTATTAAATCAAAAGATCAGATCAAGGAAGACATCCTGAAGCTACTCATACACCTTAAAGTAAGTTTTGAAGAAAGACACCTTCATGGATGAATCAAAGGGAGTATGAGAGTGTTTTTAAAGGTTATTGTTTTTCTTGTAATGAGTATGGTCATAAAGGCTTGGATTGTAGGCATCATGGAAGAAAAAAAATTGGTAGGTTCAACAACAATATAAGATGTTGGAACTGCAATCTTGTTAGACATATTTCCACACATTGTTACACTATGAGATGCTATAGTTGTGGTGGGCATGGTCAAAAATCCCATGGTTGTTGGAACTCAAGAAGACAGTCAATAGGAAATACTTCACACAATATGAAAACAAGAGTACATAAGAAGACATGGAAAATAAAATTTGAAGAACGAAATAAAAAAGTTGAGGAAAATATTGTTCCTGAAATTGATGAAGTTAATAATAGGAGTTTGGAGGATGAAACTTCTAATAAGGAATATTCTCAAGACAAGGATAAAGAAGCTTCTGGTGCAAATAATAATGATGTTGATGATGAATCTCCAACGGTAGAACAACAAGAAGAATTGAGTGATGATTATCTCAGAAATATTTCAATCCTATTTTAACGGTACACTGAAACTCTTTCTAAAAGAAAAATTAAAAAAAAAAGTGATCTCTGTCCAAGAAAGCTGCAAAGACTATGCTTAATGAAGGAAATTATCTGATGGATATTCCATCAATTAGTATTGATATTGGAGGGAAGTTGTAAGCACATCAGTACTCATATTGAACAGAGGTCAGCTCATGATTAATAGTAGTAAAAACTCTTTGTGAACCCTATTTTGGAAGAGTTCATTTGGTAAAATACTCCAAGGTCTTTGGAAGTAAGGGTTACATCAAAAGGCGTGATGAGAATTTCAAAAATGTGATTCTAGATCCAATGAAGGTATCCTTCTTGGATATGCTTCTACCAAGAAAGCATACATATGCTACAATCTTAGGATACATAAGATTGTTGAGAATATAGATGTCAAGGTGGATGATATAAAAACGAATTGGTATCCTAGTTAGAGATCGATGAGAATCGATGGACAGAACCAAGGGTTGTTTGAATAATATGACCTACAATTGCGTTGTGTTGAGTAAGACAACAGTATCCACAACAACAATGTTATGATGTACAAAATTCTATACATGACATCCTGTAAGAGATAACAAGAGGAGAAACCCTGGCAAAAAAAGATACCCTTTCAGAAATAAAGGGGGAGAACAGTCAGTAAAAACTCAAGGGAAGTTTTGATTAGAAAATAAGAAATTAATTATATTAAGTCTTGAAAAGACTCGATCACTACAAAAATTAGTATCAAGAAGACTACTCATATGAAACACAAAAAAGACCCAATCAACTGAGATAAGAAGTTAGTAAATTAACAAGGGATGAAACCTTGTCAGGAAGAGCTACCTTTTCAGAAAAAAAGGGGTAGAGTAGTCAAAAGAAAAGAGAGAGCATATTGACAGGGGAGTCAGTCAACTATGACTGGCATAACATGTCTGTAGGAAGGGTTAGTAGTTACCCAAGTTCAGCCTGTTAAGTAACATACAAAGTTACAAGTGGTCAGAAAAGTACTTATACATACTGATCATAGGAGAAGAAACCCTTTTCCATTGATGTCAAAGGGGGAGAGAAACTTCATAAAAGGAAAGCTTCATAAGCAGAAAGCATCATCACAGGGGGAGCTTTGAATATGAAGTTAGTGTGTTTCCCTCAATGACAAAGGGGGAGATTGTTGGAAATATTGTCATTGATGTCAACAGTCGATGTGATGATCGGTTGTTAAATGACAGATGAGATTGTCATTGATTTCAACAGTATATCAGTCAGCAGAATATTTCATACATTATGCAGAGAAGGAAAAGAGAAAGCTCAGGAGGAGGGGCGAACAAGTAAGCGAATAGTATGAATATCAAAAGGAATAACACATTGAGAGATAATTCATGATTATTTTTTATCACGATAGGATCAACAATGTTTCATTGATCAAAAGCTTTGAAGGAAGAACGAATTGTAGAGATGTCATTGAGATCAGTGGAAAGACTGAACAATTGATCAATGCACAGAAATTGTGAGAAGCCTCAGCAGCCGTTAGATTAAACCCGATTCCCGTCAGCCGTCAGATCATCGCAATGTGGAAGGTTAGGATAATTGAGGTAAAGAGGTTGTGAGTTCAAAGTGCCAAAACCCCATCAGTCGTCAGATCAAACCCTGATTCCCATCAACCGTTGGATATTCTCAAAGTGGAAGGATAGGATAAGATGATAAAAGATTGATTAGCTGAATACTTGTCAGCTGTCGGATTAAATCTGATTCCCGTCAACCGTATGATCATTTCGGCGATATCGTAATCGGGAGTTTCGAATTGTTCGAGGTCATGAAGACCCAATGGCCAAAAACGATGAAATCCTGACAGCCATACATCTCAACGCCCGATTAAGACAAAACTGTCGGATTAAGGAAAGAAAGGATTAGTTTAAGGTTTAAGGTAGTCCGTTGATCTGTCTCTGTGAAAGTAATGTGAGACGTCTGATCATTTCATCAATATCATATTAGGGAATTTCTAAGTGTCAAAAGTCATGAAATCCTGAAAGACAAAACCCCAAAATAGCTCTGAGCCGTCGATCTAAATACAATGACCGTTAGGTCATAAGGATCGACGTCAGCAAGACTACATCAACAATGACACGTGGCGCAATCAGACACTAACAAGTTTCAAGTCGATTTGGCATTTCAAGTACATGTAAATCATGAATTTAATTGACACATGGTAGTTGATCGGCACGTGACACATCATCATATGACACAAGCAGTTATGTCACTTGTGGAGTCTTATTTCGAGAGTTTTAACCAGAAAAGAGTTTTGAAATCCCAAAGGTCGAAAGGCCTAAGTGCCGAGAGGATGATGGGCCGAAAGGCCAAAGAACCGAAGGGAAAAATGTCGAAATTACGACAACCGTCCATCTCAATGAATGATTAATTCATAGCCGTCAGATTCAATAGCAAAAGGATGAGTGTAAGGTTAAAGATGATCGTTGATCTGTCTCTGCAATTTTAATGTGAACTGTCTTATTGTTTTGGCGATATCATGATCATGAGTTTTGTAATGTTGTGAGTCATGAAGACCCGAAGGTTGAAGTGAAGAAATCCCATCAGCCATCCATCTCATCAGAAGATTGAATCACGACCGTTGATTCTAATAAAGCATTCAAAGTGTGGATTTGGTCTAGTGCCTGGTCACCGTAGTTGGTCGTATGGTTCCGAGATGTAATTTGAGCCATCCTTGTTATTGGATAAATCCGTAAGTGCGGACACAAACCGATCTCGCTAGATCCACCTGGATCTAGAACAAAACAGGACAGAATGATACTCTTTCCCTAGATTTTAACTATTGAATATACTAAGAGGCACAATTAAAGAACATACCTTATAATCACTTCCTTTGGTATTTGTTGTTCCTGCTTCACTCCAATGCTCTCTTATAGTCAAGATCAAGACAATACAAACCAATCAAAGTGAAGAAAGCACATTCTATTCAATAATTAATCTATGTATATGATCAAGGAGTTATACAATAGAGTGCAATTAACTTTATGGGAAAGGGACACATTACTGTATTATATTGATAAAAAGTAAAACTTACAACCTGAGCCTCGATGTTGCAAGCCTCCTTTCGATGACCCTTAGCTCTGACACACACACTTGCTCACTTGCATGAAGAAGATCAACCACCTTTGATTAACTTGCTGGAGTTCTCTAGCTACTATAGCTTCAATCCTTCACACAATCACTAATTCTCCAATGTCTCTCTTGCTTGTTTGCTTCTATCCTTTTCCATGAGCATTCCCCTCAATATATAGGAGAGAATGAATTAGTTACTTGGATAGGAATGATCCTAAAATATTAGGAAAGCCAGTACTTAGATAACCATTCGAATGCCATCTCATCCTTCTAGAAGGTTCGAGAATTTATCTTTTTCCCTTCTTTGGAAAGAGTTCGTACCCTAACAGTTAGGCACAGTGCGAACTTCTCACACCCTAGCTTAATACAGCCTACAAGAATCATGCATTCTCGCAGGAAAATATATTGACAGCCTGCGAACCTTCCTTAAAACTGTGATTTTTGGAAAGAGATAAAGGTAACTTTTCTCAGGATAAAGTTCTGATGAAGAGCTTGAGTACACCATCATCATTACATCATCATGATGACCAAAATTATGGATAACAGAATTCCCCCCAAAGTCTGAGATTGGAACTAGTGACAGTTGATAGACTTTGTAAGCTGCATGTGTGTGTCGAGAACCAAGATCACATCTAATCGGAAACCTGCAAACACCCAAGCATCTGGAGAATATCATATATACCAATTCTGAGGTAGGCATTCCCATACTCAGATCATAGACTGATGACATCATAAAAAAAGGTCATGGCCGCCAATCATACACTGTGGATCCATGCCGTCACAATATAGCATAGCCACCTGAATACACTGTGGATCTATGTGAGAATTTTCAAATCAAGATGACATAGCCATGAAACATACACAGTGGATCTATGTGTCGCAAATCATACATACTCCATCGCAACCTGGATCACAAAGATAATATCTAGGGTCTTCAATCTCGTTCCCCAAAGTACGAATCTAACCATGTTATTACATGTGTTGAAGTCGAACATGGTAGAAACCACTTGATTACCGGTCATTGATGTAACCGTTAACAAGTGCGAGGGAAATCACCATTGATGTCAATGACTCCCAAGGTACCATAGTACAATCCATCGAGTGTGAATAAATGAGTTGATGTCAAACATTCAATGAAATCTTTCGATCAGGGGTCAATGATGTAAACCCACTGTCGAAAGCGAGGAAACTTTCCATTGAGGCATGCAAGCTCCAAGGTAATGAATAATTTCTAAGTCTTGATTCTGGATAATGAGCTGAAGTCGACGAAACAAAACTCATCACAAGAGGGCCTTGATGTATCCCCCATCAATGACACGAAATGAGTAACAAAATTTGAAGGTGAAACAGAGCATTTTGCAAATTGGACTGGACACAAGGAAGGCCGACACGAAGATAATGGATAACTGCAGATGGCCGATTAAATATAGGTTTCAGATGGACTTCTCTTGAACATATGAATGGAACGACCAATGATTTGGCAGCATTGACTCAAAGAAAACACATGGAATGACCTTGTAATCAATCAAAAGAGAGACAAATGGATTTCCCAAACCGGCTTCAAATGATGAGTAGGGGGTGTCATGTTCAAGAGCGACACTTACTGCCAATCAATACAAAGATGAAACATATCCCTTTCCCAAATTCCCCCCCACCATTTCTGGCAAGTACCTCTTTATTTTTACGCAAGCTTGAACAGGATTGATCTGAAAATAGAAGGCTGACTTGTTATGCTATGCAAGCACCCCTACTTCATTAAAATAAACTTTACAGGACCTTGCTTCATGTGTATAAATATGCAATATAAAACTTATGTGTTAAGTTCGTGCTTCTTCTTGTAAATG
>ML798488.1:192333-209611 GCA_009831015.1 Picea engelmannii | reverse complement strand
CTTAGTATTGCTGGATATTCCAACACATTGGTCTTCACTCTCCACGAGTTTACTCATTTCTCACCTATCCGACAACCAATCAGGAAAGGGAAGGGGTAATATTTAAAATGCACTTAAATTTCATAATTGTCCATGCCATCGCTTTGATGTATTCAGACTTAATTCTCATGCACTCTCCCTTCCACCCTAAAGTTGGGACTCTGAAGACCAATCACCAACGAGCTTAGTTTACTATTTAATATTATAAAAATATTTTCACGTTAAAAGGATACATGAAAATACATATATTTTCCAAGCCTTTAATAATTAAATAATTATGCATTTTATACATACTCCTACATTGAGAAAAACAAATAAGAGAATTTATAACTCCATTTAATGAAGTTTCTCCAAGAATCGTTGACATGTTTGAGTAAAGTATGAATTTCATAAGTAGGAAATTTCAATGCAGTTAAAAACGTTTACAAAGAAGGAAGAAACTTCCAATCTCCATTAATCGCACACCAGGTTAAGAAATTTATAGTTTGCAAATATAACATTCTGCAACCTTATTATTCAATCAGTGGAATTTCTAAATGGTAACTTTGGTATTTTACTAGAGTTTACCAGAACTTACCAATTGCTAAAATTTGCCTTGAAAACCATATAAATACATAAGTGCATTTACATATATACACGTATATTCAGGAAACATTTATTTGTTTAAATTAATTTTTCCATATTAATATATTTTCTTGGAGTGGAATTCTCCATGGTAAGACAATGGTTTTTGCCAAGGATTACTAATCCCCTATTTACCTGCATTCATTTCCTTATTATTGTGTTTTACCATTCTTACCAAATTTTAAGGAAATTGGTCCTAAGACCAAGAATTTTCCCCACAATAATTTTACATTTCTACTAGAATTGAAATTTAAGGGGATTCCTCCCAAATTTAGGATATTTAATGGAAGTTTAACATAAATATCTATTTATGCCCCAAATAGAATTTTGAGAACTTTTGTATTTTAATTCAATTAGGAAAATTTCATGTTTATTTCCTAATTATTTTTCCTCAATAATTATTTATAAGGACTTATAATGTTTTTCCATATTTGGGATTATTTCCTAAAATCTACACAGATCCGATATCCTCTAAGCTTTCTAGCATAGGATTTGAGGACATACTAAAATATAACACGGTTATGTAGAAAAATCACTCTCTCTTCTTTCAGATGTTTTATAGAGATTTTTAATTGTTCAGTCATCATTTCCCAAGCATAAATTTAACTCTACAACACAATCAAGCACAACATCCTTTCCCAGAAATATTAGTTTAACACACAAAAATTCAAGAGATAAGCAAGTAAATCAAATGAGCTTCAAATAAAACATTTTCTTCCTTTTTACCTAAATTTCTCGAGTCCCTTTTGTCAGAAATTAAACATACACGGTTCTAAAACATATTATATCATTTTCTATGATCTAAACACTACAAATATTTAACAAAATATACTTATCTATAAACTAGATAATAATGCAACTGTTGAAAGGGGTGCCCTTTTCCTCCCAACCGTAGGCACATCAAATACTGGATGAATTTACCGTTGGCCACCCCCTAGCTAGATCATGATGCTCTGAGAGAGACTCTTCCTTTTGTTCAGCAACAACCCGGGACATAGGTTACTCTCCTCCTCCCATAGGAACTTGGAAAATTGGTTTTCTCTCCACCAAGAAATGGGGTTTGCAATGAGTGCTTCCTCAGTCACTCATCTTCTCTGCAACCCCATTTACCATCTTGGCTATAAAAACATTGCCCAACAATTCCTGTATTGAGAAACAAATTGTTTTTTCCAGTTCTCTTCAAAACTAGAGAGATGCACATGTCCCCCCTCTTCATAAATGGTCACTAGACCCATTCGTCTTTCCTTCCCTCTACTCATAAAATGGCTCCCAGACTCAACTAATTGTCACCCCTCTTCTTTTTCTCCCGATTTTTCCTTGTCTCTTTCCTTCTTTAGTCAGATTTTGTCGGTCAAATCCCCCAATTTGTGGGTCAATCCAAAATCCCCTAGATGGGTACTTTTCTTCCCATGCTTCCGAGACAAGGAATTTTTGGTACAACACCCATTCATTTTCATAAATGTGGGAAGCTGATAGTTCATCTACCAACTTCCTCCATTAACTACAATTCTAGAAAAATGGGCAATCTGGATTTTTCTTGATTACTAAATTGGCAAGGGAAATTTCCTCATTGATTCCCTCTCATGGCATCATGACCTATATAGGAAACCCCCCCTCAATAGTTGTCCAATATGTTCCTTTTTACATTAGTAGCATAAATATTTACACTACCCTTTTAGAAAAATATAGTTATATTTACAAGATGGGGGAAACAGGGGTATTAAAACATACCACATGATCCTTTTGAATACTAAGACCTTCCTTGCATGCATCGGTGCACACAAAAAATCATCATTTGAAAACTCTCTTCACACTTGGAAGTCCATTCAAATTTCACTCCCTTCTTTTGCAAAGAAGTTATTGGATTTGCAATCTTTGAAAATCCCTTTATGAATCTTCGGTGATAACTGGAAAGACCCATGAATGATCTGACCTCTGTCACATTCTTTGGCATTGGCCATCCTCTAATGGCCTCTATCTCCTCAAGATCAAATTCTATCCCTGATGCTGATATTATATGCCCCAAGCAATGAATCTTCTTTTAGTAAAAGATGCACTTACTTATCTTGGCATACAATATGTGCTCTCTTAAAACTTGCAACACCATTCTTAAATTTTGCTCATGATCCTGTTATGATTTAAAATAGACGAATATACCATCTAAGAACACAATCAAAAACTTTTACAGGTATTCCCTGAACACTCCATTCATCAGACACATAATTTTTTTTAGGGCATTTGATAGCCCAAATGGAACTACCATGAATTTATAATTCCCATATCTTGTTCTGAATGTTGTCTTGCTAATGCCTTCTTCCTTTATCCTTACTTGATGATATCCTGATATCAAGTCAATCTTTGAAAAGATTCTTCCACCTTTCAGTTGATCAAAAAAATCATCAATTCTGGGAAAAGGATACTTATTCTTTATGGTAACCTTATTGAGTTGCTTGAAATCAATACACATACTTAAGGTTCCATCCTTCTTCTTTAAAAATCAATACACAGCCTTAAGGTGACACACTTGGGCATATATACCCCTTTTTTAACAACTCTTCAATCTGCATCTGTAATGCCTTCAATTCTGGTGTACCCATTCTGTATGGTGTCTTAGACACTGGGGCAACTCCTGGTACCAAATAGATAGAGAAGTCAATGTCTCTCTTTGGTGGAAATCCTGGAATTTCTCTAAAAACATCTTCAAAATCCCTCAAGACCGGATGGTATTCAATACTTTCCACTTTATCTTTGTTCGCCTCCTCTATATGGGCTGCAAACATTTGACATCCTTTCCTGAAGCTCTTCTTCAACTACATAGTTGAAATCTCTCTAAAAGATACATCTCTTGGAATGCCTTGATCTTTCCTTGATACCCTTCCTCATCAAGACATGTGATTGCCTTGTGGTAATAGTCTAGAATAACATGATGTTTCTCCAACCAATGCATGCCAATTATATAGTCATATGAACCCAACGGTATGATGTTTACATCTACCTTTGTGCTAAGCCCATTCATGTCTATTGAGAAATCTTTAACCAACTCATTGCTTTTCCTCTTATCCCCTGTGGCTACCTGAACTAACCAAGATTTCTTATGCTTACTTATTTGCAAGTGAAATGTTTCAACAATGTTAGCATTTATGTAACTATGGCTAGTTCCATAATCAATTAAAATTACTATGGGATGGTTATCAATCTTACCTTCTGCTTCAATCATGGAGGATTGATATTCTGCCTGCTTGTTGTCCAAGGCTGCATAAATCCTTGGCATGCTTCCTCCCATGTATCCCACTATTTCAGCCTCCTGAATATTGTGGAAAATCTTCATTCTTTCTCTTTTATGAGGGTAGTCCCTATATAAGTGATTTCCCTCACATCCCCAACATTGAACATGTTTTTTCCTTGGCCTTTTCCCAAATGAATCTGCATTCTTTTGCTCATTTTGGGCTTCCTGGCCTTGCTGATTTTCTTGGGAGTTATTTCTGAAAAAGGGTGTCTTAAAACCTTTCTTCTTTTGATCCTTTTTCCCTTTCATATTTTCAATCCAAGCCTTTTGAAAAAATGGCCTTCCTTTTCTTTACTCATAAAGGTGCCTTGCTCTCCTTATGGTTTCCTCCAAGGTCTTGGGATTATCATACTGTATCTTGTCACTATAGAAGGAGGGTAACACACTTAGAAACCTTTGTATTTTAACCTTATCATCCTTGATGAAGTCAACATACTTCAATAATTCAAAGAACCGCTTCTCATATTCCTCCATTTTCATGGTTCCCAACTTGAGTTCAAAGAACTCTTTCATCTTTCTCTCATAGTAATGCTTGGAAAAATATTTCTCTTGGAAATATCCTTTGAACTGCCTCCATGCGATCCTTTTCTCATCTAGGTTCTTGGCTTACTTAAGCTGATCCCACCACATGGCTTCCTTTCCTTGTAGATAGTAGGTGGCAATTCTAGCTTCTACCTGGGATGGGTAATCATGCAGCTGGAAATATTTCTTTATTTCCAATAGTCAGGCCTCTACCTCTTCTCCTTTCCTATGCTGACCATTGAAAGTAGGTGGCTTGATTTTCCTGAGTTCACCTTGCAATAAGTCTGCCTCAGGCCTTCTTCTTTTCCTCCGAATAGGAGTCACACTTGGGCTTCTCCCTATCCCTGAGCTTGCATGAGTTCTTCTAGTGGACTGCCTTGGATAATGATGGTGCCTACTCATGCTTCTTGAATTCCTATCATTTCCATGATCATCCCTTTTGTTATGGGACCTTGATGTCGATACTTGTCATGCACTAACTTCTTGCTTGGTGCCATAATCCTTGTGGACTTGCTTATGAAACATATTTAAGCTCTGAAGTATCTCTTCTTGAGCCTTCATAATCATTTCATTATCATCTCTATAGCTCTACACTTCCCTATGCAGACTTCTCATAGTGACAATATCTTTTCGATCTCTTCTTCCATTTGACTTTGTCTCAACATTCCCCATGCTAATATGTAGACCTTCGAATTATTCCCCAGAGATGTAAGATCCTTTATCATCTTCCTTAACTCTAGTCCTCATATAAGAACTAAAGTTTCTTTTTGTACCTATAATTCTGCAAGAAATGTGCATATAATAATTATTGTTAGAAATATGCATAGCATAAAACATTTCATCATATAGGATACATGTTATTTCTTCATCAATTTACGAAGGATACATTTCATCATTTCACACTATGATTCCCTGGATTCATTCCTCGATGAAATATATTTCCAACGACTGAAACCTTTCCCAAAATCGAGCTCTAGTTTGAAAGTTATATCCTTCCAAAGTTTTTCGAGGCGTCTTCGACCAATGGCCATCCCCTTTTCCACATGGCCTCCATGTAGCTTCACCTCTCTCACTCCATATGACATGGCATGGTCGCGACCTAGGTTTTCATCCCCTAATGATGACTTGGTTGTTGTTTTCATGGAATATCTCCCAGTCTTCATGAATATCGAGCCTTCGACCCTCATCGTTCTTGTACAGGTCTACAACATCCCCGAAGACCCGAAGTCTCGAAGTCTCCTTTGGCTCCAAAATATATGGTGCGGATCGATCCACCCTTATATCAAATGGTTGATATTTGTCCACACCTAACAGAAGGTTTAGACTTGGCAAGGGTCATACACTAAATTCAAACTCCTCGATTGTTTTCATCAATGGTCACGACTTAATCAATCTTTGAGATCTACAGTCTGCACATTCCAACATGATCGCTTGTTAAATCCTTCCTCATTATGCTCATAGATCCTATGTCGACATGTATCTAAGCTAACCGATGGTCCTGATTAAAGCGCACAACCTCGTGATAATTAACGCCCTTACAACTTCAAATTATGCTTTCTCTCTCCTCCATTGATCTATGTCCTCGATGGACGTTTTGATCTCCACTTCCCACAACTCCGGTGATTCCTAGTCACCTCTAATCCTCGATGATCGATGAATCTGGCTTAATCATTGGTTGTGATGGATGGTTGAGGTTTTTCTTTACTTCACAATCGATTGAAGTTGGACACTTCAACGAGGGAAATTTCGATGTTTCAACGCTTCAATGTTTAACACATCCTCCTATATCTTCGAATATCCTGGAGTCCCGAAGTTTCGAAGTTTTGAAATTCCTCACCACATACTCTAGCCTTCGATGCTTCAAAATTTAATGCATCTTCCTGTATCTTTGAATCTCTTAGAGTCCCAAAGTTTCATAGTTCCGAAGTTCCATAATTCCTCGTCACGTATTCTGGCCTTCGATACTTCAACGTTTAACACATATTCCTATATCTTTGAATCTCCCAGAGTCCCGAAGTTCCAAAATTTTGAAGTTTCGTAATGCCTTTCCATGTACTCTGACCTTCGATGCTTTGGTGTTTAATGCATCTTCTTATATCTTCAAATCTCCCAGAGTCCTGGAGTTTCTAAGTTCTGGAATTCCTTGCCACGTACTCCAACCTTTGTCCTTTGACGCTTATTTATGGTTTCACAACTTGAATCGTACATCTCCCGAAGCAAGACTTCGTCAGAGTACTTACGTTGTCCTCCCACTAGTTGATCGAACAGTTGAGAAAAGATCCCAATGGATCCTCGATGTACGGTCCACATAGGTCCCGAGTTCTTCCCCACAATCTAATGATCGATGGTATTTCGCAGCTCCGGGATTTAAGGACTTCACGTCCCTTACAGTCCTTAACCCATTTAAGTCCTGAAGGTTTACCTATCAGAAAGGTCATAAAGTAGGGATGACTGCTTCTTGTCGGTTGATGGTACGACTTACTCTATCCTTCCACTATACTCGATATAACGGTCGAGAAGGGTCCCAAATATCCTTAGATCTATGGCCCATGTTCCTTCGCAACTTCGACATTTTGGGATTCTAGTCGTTTAACACCTTTTTACTCTCAAAGTGGGTCAGTGTCGAATTTGACCGTATCGTATATCCAACGGTTAGGAAGGATTATGAAGATCCTTAGATCTACAACTCACATTACTTTGTGGCTTCGACATTCAAGGATTTCGTTCGTTTAATACCTTTTTACTCTAGAAGTGGGTCAATGTCGAATTTGACCATAGCGTATATCCAATAGTCAGGAAATATCCTAAAATTTCTCAGATCAACGACTCACATTACTTCACGACATAAAACTTGGTTAAGGTTTAACAATAAGGTGGATCCCACGATAGTGGATAAGAAACTGCCAATTTCTGATTAAACTCTTTGGTAACTGTGTCAGCAGGTTTCCTTTGATAGGATTAGAGTGTTGTGAAGTTCTAACATCCTGGAGCTTCGGACCTCCAAAGTCCTGGAGCTTAGAAGGATTAGCTCCCTTTAAGCGTAGTGTAGGGTTCCAGGACCCTGGTCATATGGAACTTTGAAAATCCCCATAGGGATGCACTCTTAAATATTATCCAAGATTTGGGTTAAGTCTATGGACTCAAGCCCGAGGTCACTTGGACAAAAAAATGGTTTGAAGGAAGCAAATTTCATCTACAAAGCACAAAATCTATAACAGGGAAAAGGTAATTTTGAGGGATCGATAGGACCTGGACAATCCCATAGAGTCTGCCTCGAATCTATATTTGCAAAATTTATTCTTGAGAAATACCTTTCACAACCCTTGATTTAATCCTGGTCATTGATCCCATCAACCTTTCAAATGGTTGAATCCTTAGGGATTTTTTTTTTAAATTTATCATGATGAATCTTGGTCATCAATCATGAGATCAAACACAATCTCAGTCGTCGATTCTCCAAACTTCCTATAACTCTACAAGAGCCTATTAAACTCGAATTGTGACCATTTCAGGTTGAATTTCGATCTGAAACTTCACCACTCTACTCCATTAACCCTCTCAAACCATCTGAAGTCATTAAAACTCAGATTTCACTCACATAAGTAGGGATTTCTCTCTAAAATATCCATTTTTGCCCAAATCGGTCACAGACAAAATATGCAATAACAAATTTCATGAATTCACAACAAGCTCGACCCATACAAGCCTAATGTTTGAACCATAAGCTATGATACCATAATGTAACATCCCCCAACCCATATGAATGACATTACAATGCAGAATACTCTTAAAAATGAAATTTCTTCTAACTAAATTAATTCATTTACAGTTAGTCAATTTTCTGTAGCTTACAACTACGAATTAAAACAGATTTAGCTACTATCTACCACCACAAAATAGATGCATATACCACATGTTAATAATCAACATGAAATGCAGCTAAACAACTCAGTACAACAACATATAAATCACTTCCAAATATACAGAGTTCATGCACAACAATTAAACACATAATTTAACATAATAAACAAGATAAAACACTTATATTTTCACGACAGTTGTGCAACCAACTTCTTGGGACAGATGTTCCACCCAACCATAGTCTGATTGTTCCAAATCTCAACATACTTTCACCCCTTGAGCTGAGGCTATTAATCCACAAAATAGGGTGGTCTCTCACATTCCACTCATAGCTCAAAAAACTCTCAAACCAACTGATATTTTCCTATAGCTATCCCAATTTTCCACTAGCTCTCTTCCTCTTGACCTGTCCAACCCAAGGAATGTACCCCTTCACTGATCTCAATCCCTCAGGCATTCCATTCGTTTATTAGGTTCTCTCTGACACAGACAAATAGGAACCTCTCAGTTGGGAAATCTTGGGAAAACTGCTGCTAGGAAAACTATCAACAAACCAACAAAAACCACTTGTTGTTTCAGTGCAACTCACCCAGGAGTTCACTCTTCAGTTCTGACAACCTAGATCTTAAGTTTTCCAGCTCCAATTCTCTCTAATTATGCTCCATATTGCTCTAGAATTCTCCCTCCATGTTTGCATTCACTTCAAGCTCTATTTCTTGCTCTCTACTTACCTCCCATGCACAAAATTGACTCACTCCCCACTTTGTTGTCCTAGCCCATACGAATTTCCTCCCTTTGGCTTGCCTTTATTGACTCACACTCTTCCCCAAGATGATTGTACTCAACCCCCATGTGCCCAATAACTTTGGGACGTTACCACTCACACCCACCCTCTTACATGTATTCAATGATTGGATTTGGGAACACTCAATCAAAAATGGGAAGATTCATATACAAATAGAAGATTTAGGAAAATGGGTTAAATTAATATACATGGGTATTTACCTCTTGGACCCCTCTTGGCCATTATCCTAGACACTCTCCCCTCTTGTGGATTAATTCAACCCCCATCTCTTTTCCATGTCCCCTTAGCAGCTGGAATCACATTTTTATTAATGAAATGAGGAAACACAATTTGCATATTACATCGCTTGGCCATAGCCACATATTATATCTATATAATCATTATTTAAACTGCGGATTACAGTGGGGATGTTACACTTGTTAGCTACATGTATGATGAATATATATGTATTGTTTCTCATGAGAAGTATGACAGTTCCTAAGTATTCCTATACGTTAAACTATGTGGTATGATTAGAAGATACCAAGGCATGGTATGATTCGTCGAGTATGCAATGAAGCAATCCATGCGCATAAAAGTGATAGAATATGCATGTAGTATTGGATTGATTGCACGTGCAATAATACTTCATGCATAGAAGATTTGTGCACACAACAATGTGTGTGTGTGTGTGTGTGTGTGTACCGAAGGGATAAAGCGCGCAGAGGATTCATGACATTTATTTCGCTTCTATAATTGTATAAAAAAATGTACTCGTAGAGTGAAGCTCAACGTGAGTCCGGGTGCAATACCTTGGGGTTATACAAAATTAATCCAGTCTACTTGTAACAAGGAGCATTATAAGTAGGTTCTATGCTCTAGGAATTTTGAAGTAGCATTGTCCAGTAGTGAGTTTGGGCCACTACAAAGAATATCCTAGAGGTATAAGTCAAGTTTGTGTGATGTGGATCAGCTTGGGAGGCCAGGGACATTACATTCTGGTATCAGAGAAATTGGTTCAACACCGCACTTTTATGGGCCAGAGATTAGCATGAAATAGTCGTGCGTGCTAAGTATTTGTTCCGCACAATACAAATTTTATTGTGCACGTAAAGCTATTGTGCGCAGTGAAGGACTGTGATTCACGCAAAAATAGTGATGTGCGAGTGTGCACACTAGAGTTTGGATGTTAAAAATCATCCAAGGGAAAAATAAAGGAAAGGATTCTAACAAATTGTGCATATATTTCATAAAATTGTCGCATTAATTAGTCTAACAAATCTTGTTGACTGTACTTTTTTCAGAATTAACAACAATTAGTTTAGGGCGGGATCAACACAGAGATTAAAATCATGACAGGTGTGCAGAGAACCTATAGTCAGGATGAGGAAATGGAAAGGTTGTACACTAGTATGGGTGTTGAAGCTACATAATCCAATGGGCATAGGGAAGGATTACAGGAGAGCTTGAACTTGGTAGAGACCACAAAAAGTTTGCAAATGGACATCCAAAGCTATAAAGTGGATAATGATAGGATTATGAAATCCAGGGAGGAGAAAGATGGTTTCAACACCAAGTTTCTACAAAACTTGGACAGAATTGAGAAAAATATGGATAAGAAGACTTAATCAACTAAATCAGAAAGAAATAGGTCTCATGATGAGGGTAGAAATTCAAGAAGTGTTGACAGACACCTCCATCACTTTCCAAGAAATTCAACCAGGAGAGTGTGCAATATTTCAAGTCCATATCCTATCAAAAATCATGAGAAGAACTAGGGTGGATGAGATACAGGGGGGAATGAATAAGATCATAAGAAGGATGAGGATGTATAAGCTTGGTTGTTGGGTATGAGGAAATACTTCCAGCTCCATGATTACTCCTCACAGGAAGAAGGGTGAATTCCCATTTATCAACTCAAGGGAAAAGCATCAATGTGGTGGGATCATTATGTGCAAGTGCAACACATTGATGAGAACAAGGTTACTTGGAGGTAATTCAAGATATTTTTTGAAAATAATTATTTAACCAAGCGCTACTATGATAGGAAAATGAAGGAATTCTTCGAAATCAAGCTTGGGAGCATGACCATAGATGACCACAAAAGGATATTTTTAGAGCTACTGAAATATGTGCCTTTTATCAAGGATGAATAGGTGAAGATTCAAAGGTACCTAAGTGGGATGCCATCATTTATTAGCGATAAGATAAATATCATTATCCTGAGACATTGGAAGAAACTATAAGGAGAGAAAAATGTCGCTATGATCAGTAGAAAGGAAGATTGACCTTCTAAAAGTCTTGGGAAGACAAAATGAAAAGTAAGGTGGAACATAGGAATAAGGGGACTAAGACACCATTTTTCATAAATATTGTACAAGGAAAACCAATTTCCAGGGAGCCCAGAATGACTGAGACAATGGAAACCAGGCCAAGGCAACAACCAATGAAGTGTTGGGGTTGCGACATAAATCATATGTTTAGAGATTTCCCTCAAAGAGGTGAAAAAGAGAGGAATGTGCATAGTGCATGAAAATATGTGACAGTCGAAGACAATCCTAGAAGTGTACCTAGAATTTATGCATCCCTGGACAACAAGAAAGCTAAGTTTCAGTCACACATGATTGAGGTGGAAGGTAAGATTAATGACCAACCCATTGCTATTTTAATCGACTCAGGAGCTAGTCATAGTTATCTAGATCCTAAAATGGTGGAAAGATCTCAATTGTCAATAAGTAAGCTTGGAAAACCTTGGTTGGTGTAGTTAGTTACAAGGGAAAAAAGGAAAATTAATGATATGGTCAAGGCATGTCCAATGGAAATGAATGGACTACGCAGAACAGTTGATTTGAATATCATACCTTTGGGCTTGTATGATTGCCTCATTAGTATGGATTGGTTGGACCAACATCATATTTTTCTAGAGTGTTATAATAATAAGGAATTACTTTCTTGGATGAGAAAGGAAAATTGAGAACATTTGAAGGCATTCCAAGAGTTGTGACTATCAGAGAAATTTCAGCCTTACAATTGAAGAAAAGTTACAAGAAAGGATTTCAAGTAATTGTAGTGCACATGGAGGAGGCACCCATGGATAAAGTGCCAAGTGTTGAAGACTGTGCAATACTAAAGGAATTTGAGGATGTCTTTAAGGAAATACTGGGGTTTCCACCGAAAAGAGATATTGACTTCTCTACAAATATGATGTCGAGAGCAGCTCTAGTATCCAAGACTCCTTATAGGATGAGTATGCCATAATTGAAGGAGTTGCAGATGCAACTTGAAGAGCTTTTGAATAAGAGGTATATACACCCAAGTTTGTCACCTTGGGGTGCCCCGATATTGTCTGCGAAGAAGAAAGATGGTATGCTGAGACTTTGTATCGAGTTCAATCAGTTGAAAAAAGTGACAGTAAAGAACAAGTATCCTTTTCCAAGGATAGATGACTTCTTCGATCAACTACGGGGCACACATATATTTTTAAACATTGATCTCAGATTTGGATATCACCAAGTAAGAATTAAGGAACAAGACATTAACAATATTTCCTTCAGAACAAGGTATGCCCATTACGAGTTTACAATGGTTCCATTTGGGTTGTCAAATGCACCAGTTGTCTTCAAGTGTTTAATGAATGGAATTTTCAGAAGTTATTTAGATAAGTTTTTCATTGTATTTATGGATGGCATAATTATTTACTCAAAATCTAAAGAAGAGCATGAACAACACTCGAGGATGGTGTTGCAGGTATTGAGGGAGCATCATATTTATGCAAGGTTGAGAAAGTGTTCATTTTACCAGAGGAAAATTCATTACTTAGGTCATATCATTTTAGAGGAAGGAATAGATGTGGACCCAACCAAGATAAAATCCATTGAGGAATGGACAACACCAAGAAATGTCACATAAGTGATATCCTTTATGGGACCAGCAGGGTACTACATAAGGTTTATTGAAGGATTCTTAGAGATTATGCATCCAATCACATCCCTACATAATAAAGGTGTGTGATTTGAGTGGACTTCGGATTATGAAAGGAGTCTTCAACACTTGAAGAGTTTGTTGACAAGTGCGCCAATTTTGAGAATTGTTGATCCCGATGCATACTTTGTTGTGTGCACGGATGCATACAAGGAAGGATTCGGTGTAGTCCTGAGTCAGAATGGACATGTGGTATGCTACGAATCAAGGAAGTCGAAAGAGCATGAAAGGCTCTATGTCACTCTCGATTTAGAATTGGCAACTATAGTGCATGCCTTCAAGATGTGGAAACATTATCTCATGGGTAAAATATTTGAACTGAGAATATACCATTGTGGTTTGAAATATTTGTTTGGACAACCAAATTTAAATTCTATACAAAGCAGGTGGCTAGAGTTCCTCAGTGAGTACAACTTCAACATAAATCATATTAGAGGAAAAGAGAATAAGGTGGTTGATGCACTCAATAGGAGGGTGCATGCGATGCATGCTACAACCATTAGCATGTACCAGACATATTTGTGCGACAAAATTTTAGAAGTTTCTGAATCATATCTGTGCTATGTGGACATAAAGGCGAACTTACAACAAGGTATGTTGCAATAGAATTGGGAAGGTTATGAGCTAAGAGAGGATGGGATCCTCATGTATAGACGCAGATTCTATGTGCCAAATGATCAAGAGTTGAAAAGCCTAATATTGTCAGAGATGCATAAGGTTCATTATGCTGGACATCCAGGTTACCAAAAGACAATTGTTACAGTCAAGAAGCAATACTATTGTCCAGGTATGAAAAGGGAAGTTGTTTATTTTATCACTAGATGTCTCGAATGTCAGAAGGTCAAGGTTGAGCACATACATCCAACTGGTTTACTTCAACCATTTCCCATCCCTAAGTGGAAGTGGGAAGTTATAACGATGGATTTTATAACTAAGTTTCCTAGGATTGCCAAGCAAAATAATTCTATCATGGTGGTGGTGGAAAACCTTACTAAAGCTGCCCATTTTGTTCCAGTGAAAGGAATCCAACATTGTTGAGATATACATGTGAGGAATTTCTAAATTTCATGGTATGCCTAAGGTAATTTTCTATGAAAGAGATCCCAGTTTCACTTCAAAATTTTGGAAGGGATTATTAAAAGGAATTGGAACAAGTCTGAACTTTATCACAGCCTATCACCCAGAATCAGATAGAAAAATAGAGGGTAAATCAGGTAATAAAAGATATGATAAGGATGTATGTGATGGATAAGCCATCAAAATGGGAAGACTACTTGCATTTGGTAGAGTTTTCTTACAATGATGGTTATCAAGCATCTTTAAAGATGATTCCATTTGAAGCACCATATGGTAGAAGGTGCAACACACCACTGAGTTGGGATAACCCAACATATCATGCAGTAGTTGGGCCATATCTACTCCGAGAAATGGAAGAGCATATGGTAAAAATAAAGAAAAATTTAAAAGCATCCCAAGACAGACATAAAACTTGCGTAGATATAGGCCAAAATTTTAGAGAATTTAAAGTGGGTGACCATGTGTTCCTAAAAGTAAAATCAAGACGACGTTACCTAAAGTTGGGGAATTATTCTAAGTTGGTAGCACAATATTGTGTGTCATTTGAAATCTTGGAGAGGATCGGTCCTGTCACATATATGCTTCCATTGCCTGCATCCTTGAGTATTCATAATGTATTCAATTTTTCTTTGCATAATCTGATTTAGGTGGAGCAAGAGGGTAACTTCCGAGTTCAACCAGTGTGCATATTGGATCGAAAAGTCAAGATGCTTTAGAATCACACACTAGCATTGGTAAAGATCCAGTGGACCTATTACGGTCCTAAGGATGCAACTTGGGAACATGAGGATGTTATGCGAGCATCGTATCTACATCTCTTTGAAGACTTTTGAAAGTTTTGAGTATACATGTGTTTGTAATGCACTGATGATAGTGTATAAATAAGGGAGAGGGGAATGTAATACCCCTAGGTCGAATCCCAACTGTAAATATATATATATATATATATATATATATAGTTGTTAGTAGCAAGTCTTGAATTTAGTTTTGTGTGCTCATTTCATAGTTTGGTGATTGCGTGAGGGATGTGCATCAAAGAAAGAAAGCACAAATTTTATAGTGTAGAGGGAACTTGTGAAATTATGTGAGGATGGCCGATCAAAAAGAAGAGTTCGCACATCCTAGAGTCTTGTTCACATAATATTAAGCACACAATTTTGAGGCCAAAGAGCCTTTGTATATATGTTTATGTTCTAAGGCTGGTGAGCCTAGATGTAGAAGGTCAGTGCACCTATATTGTAAATGTAATCACCCTCAATATTGTTAATATAATCACATCACTACGCACAGAATCAACTCATACGAAAAAGAGACGGGGGATAAACTCCATGGAAAAGGAAAAAGGGGAAGCATAAGTCAAGAGAATATTTTATTAATATTTTCGAAAGTTTAATTTATGGATATGTATTTATCCTAAGTTCCCGAGGGTAGGGAATGAGTCACCAAGTGGATAAAGCTACTGAAGGTGACAAGTGTTGAGTTGAAGGAATGTAATATATATTGATGGCCTTAGTGTAAATCAAGGGGGAATCGCTCATTGTGAAATCATTCAGACAGACTCTCCTCTATGAAGAAGTATGTATTTTTGTTGTAACTTATTGTCATTTTTGCTTAACTCTATGCTTGGGTAGGCTTGCTCGCTGTTAAAGAGGTAGGTTGTCAGGCTCATGAGAATTCTATCCATGGAAGAGATTTGTTGTTTAAGAGGCGGGTTTCCAGACTCGTGATCATTCTCTCTAGGTGAGAGTTTGTTGAGAACTGTTCCCTGATGCGTTGGGCATTATATACAAGGATTTGATACTTCCTGCCTAGCCTATTGTTGAATCCCTAGAATGGAAGTGGGAAAGTCGAAGGATTGTTGAGTAGATAAGGGGCACACTTCCTGGGGTGGGACAAGCATGTGGGGAATGAGGGACTGTAGGCTAGTTGCAACAGTCGACACCTTGGACCAAGTCTTTTGTTGAATATCAGACCATAGTCTGGAGATAAGAACCCTTTTTCCTATGGATTTTAAGCCTATCTCGGGGGTGACATGTCGTTGAAATATTATGAGAAATCGAGTCTATGGCTGGGAGGAAATTCTGAGTCCTGCACATAGTTGGTGATTTTTCATAAAAGATAAGTGTCCTTCACATGGTTGTTTAATTATTGTGTGCTCTAATGTTATATTTATATATATATATATTACTTCTTATTCATGTATGTTGCGTCACATGTGAGCATGATGGTTATAAGTGTTTCTTGTTAGACACATGTATGATGAATATATATGTATTGGTTATCGTGAGAAGTATGATAGTTCCTAAGTATTCCTATAAATTAAACTTTGTGGTATGAATAGAAGATACCAAGGCATGGTATGATTCGTCGAGTGTGCAATGAAGCAATCTATGCACACAAAGTGATAGTGTTAAGAACCAAAGACTGAATACAAAAGCACCACAACAGATATAGAAGAACAATATAGAAAAACCACCACTTTATTATATCAAACCCTATGTTTCATTACATTGCCGAGACTTCTTTATATAGCTCTCCCTATCGCCTAGGAACCTTCTAGAGAGCCTTCTCACATTTATTACATCCAACTACCATAGTGGGCCTTTATTAATATAGTGGATCTAGTCCACCTTACATTCAATAACCACATTCCCATATATTAAATGACTTTCACTAATAACACATAACTACATTCCCATTGGGTACCTCCCTAGGTACCCCATATTACCTCCCTAGGTATACCACATATACCAATTGTTAAGTACCTATACCAGATCTGCAAATATACTTCAGAAATAACCAAGAATAAACCATAATCCATTCACCATATCATGAACACAAGAAATAGAGAAAACCCTTGAGGTAGGGAAACACCATACAATGGATCCTATTATGGAAGGGATCCTCTCCTGTTCACTTGCCTCTTCGAGGGGGCATCCTCCTATTGAGCTACCACTCCATATATAATAATTCTCTTCATGTCTCATTACATTGCTTGAACCCCTTTATATAGTGCTACTATCACCTAAGAACATTCTAGAGGAGGAATCTTCTAGAAGTAGAACCTTCTAAGAAATCCTCTTACATTTATTATATCTAACTAC
>ML798488.1:177351-191735 GCA_009831015.1 Picea engelmannii | reverse complement strand
AGAAGGTGGAGTAGAGTCATCAAATAAAATATGGAAGTGGTTGTCATCCCAGAAATGACAATTATCCATATACCAATCATCACAATCGTCCTCAAAATCATACCAAGCATATATTTCTTGATTATATTCATGCATGAGGCCCTCCATAAGAAATATCTCCTGCATGTCATTCAATGAATCTTGAATACTATGAAAACTATCATTGAGGCCATATGTGAGGCTGGCTGTGAGGCTATGTGTGAGGCTGTTTGTGAGGCCATGTGCAAATGCATCCAATCTGTCATCTAATTGGGCTTTGAATGATTCAAGAATTTCTTTCAAGGTTTGAGAAGAAATAGCCATCTGAGCACCCTATGAACTCTTCGGTCCTGCAGCCGTCATGAAAAAACTCAAAAAATAAACCCAAGAAGTTTCGGCAGAAAATCACGGTTTTTTCTGGAAAAACCCTAAAAAACTGTTGAAGTTAAAATGCTCATAACTTCACTTTCCGGACTCCGTTTTGGCTGATTTTTTTTTTTGAAATTGGGTGAAATTGTGAGAGGAACTCAGATCTGTAACTTTATTGGAAAAATTCAGCCTCCAACTGCTACAAAAATAAAAACAAATCGCGCTGCCATCCGTAGAAAAAAACCCTGAAAAATTGCAGATTTTAAAACCTCAATATCTTGACCTTCCGAACTCCATTTTGGACAATTTTTTTTTTTAAATTGGGTATTTTTCTGAGAGGAACTCAGATATACAACCCCTTTCTGAAAATTTTGCATAGAAATGTACCAAAAATTTCTAGAATGTCGCGGCCCTCTTTTTTGCTGCTCCGAAAAAAAATCTGCAAAAATAAAAAATATTTGCCCACAACTCCGGCCAAGGAAAGTGCTCTGATACCACTTGTTAAGAACCAAAGACTGAATACAAAAGCACCACAACAGATATAGAAGAACAATATAGAAAAACCACCACTTTATTATATCAAACCCTTGAGGTAGGGAAACACCATACAATGGATCCTATTATGGAAGGGATCCTCTCCTGTTCACTTGCCTCTTCGAGGGGGCATCCTCCTATTGAGCTACCACTCCAAATATAATAATTCTCTTCATGTCTCATTACATTGCTTGAACCCCTTTATATAGTGCTACTATCACCTAAGAACATTCTAGAGGAGGAATCTTCTAGAAGTAGAACCTTCTAAGAAATCCTCTTACATTTATTATATCTAACTACCATAGTGGGCCTTATTTAATAATATAGTGGACCTAGTCCACCTTACATTGAATGACCTCCACTATTATCACCATGGGCCCTCTAGGCCCTCCCACTACCTCTCTAGCTACCTTACAGATAGAATCTACGTGTAGTATTGGATTGATTGTGCATGTAGTAATACTTCACGTGCATAAGTGTTACACACAAAACAATATATATATGTGTGTGTGTGTGTGTGCGCATGTGTGTGTGTTGAAGGGATAAAGCGCACAAAGGATTCATGACATTTATTCCGCTGCTATAATTGTATAAAAAAAAATTGTACTCATAGAGTGAATCTCAACACAAGTCTGGGTGTCGTACCTTAGGGTTGTGTGCAGTTAATTCAGTCTACTTGTAATAGGGAGCATTATAAGTAGGTTCCATGCACTAGAAATTTTGAAGTAGCATTTTCTAGTAGTGATTTTGGGCCACTACAAAGAATATCTTAGAGGCAGAAGTCGAGTTTGTGTGACGTGGATCAGCCTACGAGGCCGGGGATGTTACAAGATATTTATTCACTTAGGATTTAGTTAAGATCAACTTGGTCTAATGTGTCGTTAGTCAAAAGTGTGTTTCTTTAGTATGCATTTATAGTTAGGAAATCCGACGGTCATGATATGTTCTCAACATAGAGTGATCTGACGGTTCATATTCTCCTCGATCTTAACAACTGCATTGATCCATGGCTTAGAACCCGATTGGTCCATGATATTTATTTAAAGAACATGGAGGGTCATTTTTCAATGATCAACTGTGAGAAAATCTCTTGTAAATATCTTTGTAATCTTTTTATTTTGCATTGATAAATTGCTCCAAGTGGCCACGTTGGCTAGGGCCATGGATGTTTTCCCGTAGGGTTTTTACCACATCAAAATATTGGTGTGTTGATATTTGATATGGTTGTGTGAGTGGTTACTAAATGTTTCCATTCTATGTTGGAATACGTGTGTTGTCGAACACCATGAAGAGAGAATGAGCTTGGCATTATCTCTATGCCGATCAATTTGTTTAAAAAGATCGGTGCCTTGATCCTAGAGGGTTGCACTAAAGGGACAAGAGTTCAAAAGGTGCTCCAAAGTTTTTATAGCTTGTTTACACATGATACAAAGGTTTTTCCCTTCAAATCCTATGTGGAGTATCTAATCCCAAGTCAAGATCCTTCCATGAGCAGTTAACCAGAGAAATATGGCCACTTTCAGCCAAATATTGGAGTTCCATATTTTAATCCAGATGTTTTCCTTAGTGATCTGAGCATGCCCTGTTGCCAAAGCATAGGATTCCTTGAGACTAAAGAAGCCAACTGTCTTTTTTCCCCACCATAGTTTGTCTTTCTTTGTCAAATATTTGGTTCAGTGGTTGAGAAGTTCCAAATTTAAAGATGAAAAATTGAGCCTTTCTTGGAGGGGTAGGTGATATGGATTTAGGTGGATGACTGAGAAGCCCATTATTGATAAACATGCTATCCATGACCTATATTTAATATTTCTTTGAGGTTCAAGTAGGTAAAATTGTCTTAGAGTTGAGGGAGTTGTTGCCAAGAGTCCTCCCAAATTAAGGTCGACTGCCCATCACGAATTTCCCAGAAGATGTGCTCCTATTTGAGATATTTATTCTACCAAGAAGTATTCTATATGAGTGACCTAGGGTGCTCCCCATCCATTCAGATGAGCTTCTAAAAATGGATGTCTTTGGAATATTGTTTCTTCCATAGCACACACCAGATTTCACCATTTCCTTGAAGCCAACACCACCATATCTTATCTCTAAGAACAAAATTGAGAATCTTGGTGTCGCGTAGTCCTATCCCTCTCTTTACTTTAGGAAAATAGAGAGTACTCTAGGCTACTAAGGCCCATGTTTTTTCCACTTTTGTGCCCTACCAAAGGAAGTTTCTCTGAATAGATTTGACAATTTTTAAGATATTCTTAGGGGCGACTAGGGTAGAGAAGGTGTATATGGGGATGGCTTGAAGGAGAAATTTAAGGAGAATGAGATGGAAAAAAATATTCAAGGTGTGAGAGGTCCAGCCGGATATCTTTTTGGTGAGTTTGGAAATAAGATCTTCCCATGGGGAATTACCTATAGTTGAGTCTAGGAGGGGAAATCCTATATATTTGGACGGAAGGGAGCTCCTAAAAAAAGCCAAAATGTGGGAGACATGGAATTGGATTGGTAAAGAGGTCTTAAAAAAAATATTTGGGACTTGAGATGGACATTTTAAAGGAATCCATGAAGTCTTCAAGGAATTTTTTAATGGCCCTAGCCTCTTGAGTTGTAGGGATACCCGTTATCATGGTATCATCCAAAAATTGATTGTGGGAAATGGGAAGATTAGAATCATGCAGGTTAAGGCCATGCAGTTTATGAGAGTTAATAATTTCTTTAAGAATTATTCCCAAACCCTCAACCATCAGAATAAAAATGAAGGTGGAGAGAGGATCACCTTGGTGAATGCTCCGAGAGGGCATGAAGGGAGGAGAAGGAGACCCATTGATTGGAATGGAGAAGAAGGAAGAAGGGATGACAAAGAGGATCCACTTGAACCAATCAGGATGGAAACTAAAGGCAAGGAATAATTAGTGAATATACTTCCATCTGAGTTTGTCGAAGGATTTTGATACATCCAATTTAATCAACATTCTTGGAGATATGGTCAATTTTAGGGAGTGAACTACTTCATGTGTGAGAATGATGTTATCCAAAATTTGATGTCCCTCCACATAGCCATATTGATCGGGACCAATAAGGAGATGCATAAGGGGCTTTAGGAAAGAAGAGATAATTTTGGTAATGATTTTATAGATCACATTGCAGAGGGATATGGGGGGGAGTTGGTTAGTCTCCACAACTTTGTCTTCTTTAGGAATCATCATAAGAAAAATTTCTTTCAAGGTAGGAAGGAACCTTGAGATGCATTGCAATTCAAACACAAAGGCCCAAACATCATTTTTAACTCTGGACCATTAGTGGTGGAAAAAATCAATAGCAAAACCATCAGGGCTTGGCACATTACTAGGGGTCATATCCATGAAAACAACCTACACCTTAGAAAGGGAAATTGAGTGAAGGAGACTGACATTGTGGTTGTCAGTGACAACATGGGGAATATTCTTGGTGATGGAATGAATGGCCTCTAAGCGATCAGGCCTCTAAGCGATCAGGCCTCTAAGCGATCAGGCTTGGTGCTTATCATCTTCGAGGTTTTTCTTTTATGGTTTTAACTTACTGGTGAGTAACACTAATGTTGGGCTAGAGCTTGTAGGGAAGCTAAGAAAATATGGGGAATTTTTTCTCCTAGTGAGAGGATGGTGCACTTGTAACTGTTGATAATTCAAAATAGATCTTATATCTCACCTTTGACATGCTTCAATTATGTGTTCTAGGTCAATCCTTCTATATCCATGTCATATGCTTCCCCCTTATTTCCATCTTCAACATCATCACTCATGGATACAACCACCAGATCCAAAGGGTCTGTGGGATTTTCAATGGGTAGCTTCTTCTTGAACTCAATAGAGTTGATAGAAGGATTTGAGGGCCCCTGAGACAACAAGATATCAGGTTGGGAATTGAATGGGATGGAGTTGATCGTGTTCGATGGGAATTTATCAAGGATTTCAAATATGTTTTTGGAAGTATTGGCTTTCACTGGTTCCAAGTAAGGTGTTTTTTTGACAGATCTATGCCTGGTTGCTACCTTTACAAAACCCTTCTCATCTCTTTTCTTTATGCTTTTGAAGGCCCCAGGGAATTGTTTGGAGGAAAATCACGGAAAATATGTCCATGCTCATGGCATCAATGATAGTGAAAAGGAATGTATTCATAGTCTAGATTCTAAATCCAGTTTGAATCTTGGTAGCTAAGGTAGATGGACTTTGGATTAGGTATCAAAACATTCATGTAAATGCAAATGCAGTGTAATCACCTTGCTTGGTGGCCTCAATAGTATTTACAAAGGTGTCTAAAGTATTTCCCATTCCTGCAAGGATTTACTCATCGCAATGTTTATGTGGAAGAGAGTATAAGTGAACCTAGACTGGGACATAGGATAATTATTTCTTATCTAGGTTAAATTTCTCTATCCAATGGTGAAGGTGAAGGCCTGTTGAATAGAATAAATAAGGTTCATTTTTAAAAACTCTTTCGTTGTCCTCCCGATGGTGAAATATCACGGTGAAAAACTATTTGGATCCAAGCTTAAGTTCGATATGACCTTTGGGTTTCCACTGAGCATTGATATAGGAAACCATATCTAATTTAGTGGTCCAAATCCCTAGAAAATTTCATATGAGGGTGTGATCCTTCATAGATTGAACATATTTGCTTATATGTTCAAAACGTTTCTCATATTTGGGCATCTCTTCCTCTTTTGGAATGCATTGGCCTAGCTTCCATTTGTTGGGCTCATTGCTATATTGCAATAGATCTGTCATTGTTGTGTCAATGGATTTGTTTACAACCACCTCGCGATTAGAAAGAAAGGGGTTGTCAGGGGCACCATTCGAAGCAACATTGGGTCCAAAATCATCGACACCATTGCAACCAAGGATTGATTTGTAAGAAGGGGGGTTCCACCCCTTGTAGGCCCTCTCATGGGGTGTCACTAGGAATAGAGAAGTGTCGAAATCCTAAAACCCTAGGAAGGAATCGACGTAGAGCCAAAAATGATAATAAAAATATTTATTAATTATATTAATAAATAATAATAATAATTGATTAATTAAATTAAATAAATAAGCAATCATAATTAAATCAATAAAAATAATTTAATCATTACTAATAATAACGTCACAACTTTGACACTAAAACACCACAACTTGGGTTCACAAAAGACTCTAAATAGAGGCCAATATGGTAATGTTTCAAAATTAACTCTAATACGACTCAATAGTGGTATAATGTGACACTAATATGATGCAAAATGAGTAGTAACGATGCATTGTTGACTCTAATACAAAGCTGATATAGCTAAAAATGACTAAAAACGTTTTGATTATTAATGCTATAATGACTCTAGTATGATGCATATATGGCATCGTAATGACACCTAATATGAAAAAAAGATGCCCATATTGACACACCTAGATGCTAATATGATTCAAGAAACACACCTAGGATTCAAAATTGATGCAACAATGACTTCATGGGTTTTTCTTGCAGAAACAAATGATGTTGAGGACACCAATATGATGCTAAATAATGTTTCGCATCATTATTCTCATTACTAAGATGAGGCCTTGAAGAGTGCATGTCAAATTAAATGACACAAATTTGATGTAAATCTTGGTGTCACTTGTCACCGAGAGATGATGCTACAACATCATATTGTAATAGTGATTTTAAAGCAATATGTTAATCTTATTTAAAATTGTTATTTGTTGTTTCGCATCACTATCTCTATCATAATTCAAATTATTGGTTACATCATAATTAACACCATTAACCATACTTCTTGTGATAAGAGTTTTTAATCCTATCCTAACATAGGTTTTCATCACTCTTATGGCATGTATTATTTTTAGTATCACAAAAAACCTCCTAACTTTTATCATTATTAACAACCACTCGATTTCGTAACTCTTATCATTATTAACAACCACATTATGATTTATTGTTGTAACATCCCTTATCATTCTTGAGCCATTTTCTCCATTGCAACATCGCATGGATATGAACTTAATTATGATGTTTTATATACTTGTAACTAAAAGTAAATAATGAAAAATGAATACCCTATTTAGGTCACTAGATGAGATAAGTGTTGTCATACTTAGATACATTTACATAAAGTTTGAAATTTATATAATATCAAGTATTGGTTTTAGGTAGGTAAATTATTCTTGAGTTAATCCTTTGTTAAGGCTTTATATTGATAAGTAACTACAATATTGTATATTGATAAGTAGCTACAATATTGTATTGAATTCTAGGGAAACAAGTAAATGAACTTTTATAATTGATAGACAAAAACAAGTAAATAAGGAATCGAGCAAAATAACAAACAAATAAGGAATTTAGCCAATAAACTTTTAAATTGAATTACAAGAATAAATATGGAATGATGTGGATGACATAAGTATTATTTACTTTGATATATGATTATCTAAAGTATATAATCCTTTTAAAAGATAAGAATAGATGTGAAATGATATGGTTGGTGGAAGTGAGAATTTATTTTCTTTGCTTTATGGTTATCTTAAGTATATATTCTTATTCTTTTTAAAAGATCAATATTTCAAAAATATTATAAAGTAGATAAGAACGTAGAATTCAGCAATTTTTTTTTAATTGATAAATAAAAACAAAAATGAGTCGAGTGCTCGAGTGCTAGGGTTCGAGTGCTGGTGTGAGCAGTGTGGTTACATGGCGACGCCAGGGGGTGGGGCGGCTGCCCCCCCTCCCTCAAAATCGTTTGAAGATTCCTTTCGCAGGTTGGTCAATAGAAGAGGAAAGAAGACCTCCCCTCCGACGATCTCGAAATTCATTAAGAAGCTGGAGGAAATTCCAGAAATCGTTTTACCAGAAGAGAATCCAATGAAGATCGCTTTGGCCCTGGCCCAAAAAGGGATCATGGGGCAGTTCATGGGCCTCTCGCTGTCTACCAAAACAATGGACGACTGGATCCAACGGAACTGGAGACCAAATCTAGAGCACGGCGTTACCTGCTACCCGGTTGGAAGAGGGTTCTTTGTGTTCGAGTTCATTTCAGAAGAAGATCGAGATTTAATTTTCAGGAACGGCCCCTATTTTATGGGGATGCAGGGCCTCTATTTGAATAAATGGACACCGGACTTTGACCCATTGGTGGATATGCCTAAGGAAGTTCCAGTGTGGGTCAGACTACCAAACCTTCCGATGCATTGTTGGGATTTCGAATCATTGCAAAGAATAGGGAACAAAGTGGGTAGGCTCATTGACAGAGATGACAACAAAGGATAGTACACATGTGCCAGAATCTGTGTGGAAGTCGATCTGGAGGCAGGGCTCCCTGAAGCAGTAAAACTAACGGTCGGATCTTGGACTCACTATCAGAAACTTGATTATGAGCACCTACCATTCAAGTGTAGGAACTATCAGGAGCACGGACACTTCCAAAGGAATTGTCCCAAGTTGCAAACCAATGGGAAAGAGGACGAAGAAGGCTGGCAGAAAGTGAAGAGAGGGAAAAACTCATACACTACTAAAAGCAAGGACAAGAGGAACCAGGAACCAGCAAAGGACGGTAACCTCTCACAAAATGCTCAAGTAGCCCCAAAAGAGCAGCAAACCCCTACAATAGAACCAGAAGGAGAGGGAATCCAAATGCATTTGGCCCCAAACGAACCAACCTCGCCCTCCAAGAGGTTCAGTTCGAATAAAGAGAATATCAGCGTGAGTACGAATACAGATGTGGAACACCTGGAAGAGGAAGATACAGAGGTAAGCAACCCGAAAGGATCACCTGATCATCCAAAGAGAGGAAGGAAGACTGAGAAGAAATGAAGGGAAGAGCAATCCTATAAGGAAGTAGCTCAAGGCACACAATACACAATCCTAGAGATGGTGAATACTGGGTCGGGGGCGAAACAGGGGAAGACACCGAAGGGTGGGCTCCCTCTCCATCCAGGAAAATAATGCAATACGTCTCCTGGAACTGTAGAGGGATAGGAAGCAAACTGAAAGAAGAAGCCTTGAGGGATTTAGTAAGGCTTGTGAGACCAGAAGTCCTTCTAATCCAGGAGACGAAAATGGAGGAGGAAGAACTCCAAAAAGTAAGCAACAAATTCTGGAAGAAAATCCCTGGAAGGGCAGTAAGCGCTAGAGGAGCCTCAAGGGGATTGGCAACACTCTGGGATTCCACCAAACTGGAGTTAGTCGAAGAGGCAGGAACCACCCATTGGTTATTTACCAAACTGTACCACAAAGGCTCTGGACATCTGGTAAGTCTCTTTAACCTATATGTCCCTGTTTCAGTCAATGAGAAGAAAGAATGCTGGGATTCTTTAAAACTGTTTCTTAATAGGAAGAACACCGAGAATCTAGTCGTGGTAGGGGATCTAAATGTCACCCTTTCGCTGGCCGAGAAGAAATGGGGCTCTATTGTACGGGACCCTGCTAGAGAATGGGTAGAAGACCTGATGTCGGAATGGGAATTGGAATATATTCCTCCAACCAATGGTAAATTCACTTGGACCAATAAAAGATTAGGACCAGGCCACATAGAAGCTAGGCTTGACCATTTCCTTATCCAGTCCTCTTTCCTCACCATTGGACTAATGGCCTCCTCCAAAATTCTACCTCATTACACCTCTGACCATAAACCCATTTCCTTTTCCCTTTTTCCTGGCACTGAACTAGGCCCCATTCCATTCAGATTCATCCCTTTATGGACAGGTCAAGACAACTTCCTCAACCTGGTTCTTTTCTCCTGGAATGTTCCTATCACTGGCTCCCCTTTTTTCGTGTGGGAAGAGAAGATTAGAAGACTCAAATTTACTCTAAAAATGTGGGCCAGGAAGCTAGGCTCCCCCTTGGACGAAAGGAAAAGAGTGCAGGAAAACTTGGAAAGACATCAATTGGTTATGGAAGAAGCCCAGGTCACCCAGGAACTCCTTAATCGGGAATCCAAAATCCAAAGCCAGTATCATAAAAGTTGTAGGGAAGAAGAAATCTACTAGAGAATTAAATCAAGGGCTTTATGGCTCCAAGACGGGGACAAGAATACAACCTTCTTCCACAAGCAAACTCAAGCAAGGATAAACTACAACTCCATCAGTGAGATTCAATGGCAGAACCAAGTTTTCAAAGACTCCCAAAGCATAAAGGAGGCAGCTCATTCCTATTTCAAACAACTTTATTCAGCCCTCGATATGGAGGACGTGGATTCGAAATCCTATCCGTTAATAGAAGTTCCAACATTAGTTACCAAAGAAGATAATTGGATGCTTAACAAGCCGGTTAGTGTTAACAAAATCAGGAAATCGGTCTTCAGTATGAACCCAGATAAGGCACCTAGGCCAGACGGTTTCACAGGTCGCTTCTATATTCTCTATTGGGATATCATCAAAAATGACTTATGCAGAATGGTAATGAAATCCTAGAACTGTAATAAGTTGGGCGATAGCACAAACTCGTCCTTCTTAGCCCTCATACCAAAAGAAAAAGGGGCTAAAAGCTTCAACAGATTCAGACCGATTTCCCTTTGTAACACGGGGTACAAAATCATCACCAAAGTGATGGATAACAGGCTCAAAAGAATTCTGCCAAAGTTGATCCCCGAAAATCAAGGTGGGTTTGTAAAAGGGAGACAAATTCTAGACAACATTATTTTAGTTCAAGAAGCCATTCATACCAGCTGCAAAAAAAAATAAAAAGGAATGGTAGTCAAGTTGGATCTAGCCAATGCCTTCGACAGGGTTAGACATGATTTTTTGTTTGCAGTCATGAGAAATTTTGGATTTAATCAGAAATTCATCGGGTGGGTCAAGGCCTGTATCACAGCTCCTTGGATCGCCCCTCTGATAAATGGTCAACCTACCAAGTTTTTTCAGGCTTCAAGGGGGCTGAGGCAAGGATGCCCACTCTCTCCGGTGCTCTATGTCTTACAAGCCTCGGTGCTAAGTTTCCAACTGCAGAGCTGCCTTCAAAATAGATCACTACCAGGAATTAGAGTAGTCCCTTCCATCAAGGAGGTCAGCCACGCTAAGTTTGCAGATGACACCCTCTTATTGGGTGATGCCAATATTAAAAGGGCAAGGAACTTCAAGACAGAACTTGATATCTACAAAGCCTGCTCGGGAAGCGAAATTAATTACTACAAGAGTAATATATTCGGCTGGAACTATAACCCTCGTGAACTGCTGCAAATAGGGCGTATCCTTGAAATGGAAGGCATAACAACCTGGGACAACTTTATCTATCTGGGGATCCCTATCTTCAAAGCCCAAACTAAGGTTGTGCACTGGCTTCCCTTGGTTGATAAACTCACAAACAAGATTCAAGTGTGGGGAGAAAATTGGCTTAACAAAGCAGGTAAGTTGGTGCTGATGAACTTGGTCATTACCAGCCTTCCTATCTATCAGTGTTCGGTGCTTCTCGCCCCCAAAACTATAACAAACAAAATCGATGATCTTCTCCGGAGATTTCTGTGGGAAGGAGGCAAGAAATGTGAGAGGAAACTACACCTAGTCAATTGGGACAAGGTCAAGAAGCCAAAATTGGAAGGGGGTCTGAGTATAAGAGACGTGGTTGTTCATAACCTTGCTATGGGAGGCAAGTTTCTTTGGCGAATGATCACCGGGAAAAGATCCTGGAGCAAACAAATACTCAGGAAAAAATATTTCATAGGCGACAGGGAACGTTGTCTAGAGAGACCCCCAAAAGTGCAGAAGGGCTCCCTGATCTTCAACTTGTGCCAGAAAGCCCTGCCTTTTTTCCAGCCAAACCTCACCTGGATCCCGGGGAATGGATCAAAAACTCAGATCCGGGAGGACTCCATTCTTGGAGATCAACCTCTCATTGGGTTAAGAGGAACAAAGAACATCGGCGATTGGCTCTTGGCCAACAATTGCAGAACTCTTTGGGATATCTCCCACTGGGAGAATGACGTCAAACAATCCTGGAAAGGCTGGAACCTAGGGAACTATCCGGATGAGCTCCAAGAAGAAGCAACGATTCTTTTAGATTTCCTTCAAGGGAAGGCACCAATTAGTGCCAGATCCAAAGATAAACGAGGCTGGGGCGCAGATTCAGGGGTATACACAGCAGCAGCGGGTTATAAGGTAGCTTTTGACATTCCTTGGGTCCCTCCCAACCCAGGTCCTTGGAGAGCACTTTGGGACTTCCCCTCAATTCCCAAAATTGACCTCTTTGCTTGGACCTTGACCCACAACAACATTTTAACTTTTGACAATCTTAAGAGGAAAGGATGGGAAGGGCCCTCTCACTGCCCTCTATGTTTCCAGAAAGAAGAAACCTCTGCGCACCTTCTTTTCTCTTGTGGGTTTTCCAAAGAATCTTGGGGCCTGCTAATAGGCTCGTCCTCCTCTAATATTCCCACCTCGGCCCCGGAGCTCCTAAGTAGATGGCAGTCGCTATCCCCATTTGATCTGAGCAAAAAGTACCTCCTCAAAACCGTCTGGATGTGGATCCCCAAATTTATATGCTGGAAGATCTGGTTGGAATGGAACAACAGATTTTTCAGGCAGGTGCTTTATTGAAACCAGAGCGCACGCAGAAGAGAGGGACAGGTGTTCCTTCTCCCTCCAGCGGAAGGCTCTTCGGGGCCCTCAACCGAAGCTTTCCTTACAACTGAACAGAACTGAACTGAGTGATGAAAGAACTCTGGGTTACACTGTTGATGAGTTGTTTGTCAAAGACTGAGCTCTGAATCATTTGGGCAGTGTAACAATGCTTTGAATTCCCTGTTGAAACAATGAGTCCTCACAGCTATTTATAGCATTTTTCCAGGCGGTCATGTAACCAACTTCCGGTGTAAACACTGACCTGTTTAGGGTTCACTTAAGTCATTAATTCGTCGAATTTGCAGAGCTGACCCTGATTTGAGGGTCAAATCACTTTGGGGGTCGGTCCGTAGGCGGTCGAGGGGCCGACCTAGGCAATTAATGCACCGTATTAGCAGATGCGCGGATTTTTGTGTGGACAGTCGTGCGTCGGGCGCGCATGCGCGCATAACACGTTTTTGTCCCGTGCATACGCGCGCGCATCAAGCTGCTGTAAAGCGCCCTTCACTTTTTGGTTACTTTGTATAGTTTTTGACCCTTCTGGAATGCTGTGAACTTAATTCAGTGCCATGAGTGACTTCATTGTTGTTTTGATGATGTGGAGTTCTTGCCGCCATATGCAGACGAAATTTCAGTGATAACAGATGCCCCCTGATGGATGAGGTTAGGAGAAAACGTATAGCTGAAATCCATCAATGTTTCTTCTACTGTGTGGTTGTAAAGGAAAGCAAGAGTGGGACCCTTCGGAGCGATCCGTTGGAAAGAAAAGGAACCAGTATCTCGATCTTCTGAGAGACGTGCTGAGAGAAAAAAATATACAATTGTGTACAAACAAGGCGGGCATGCCCCATGCTCGTGTGATGTAACTCTGAAAAAAGATGACGGAAGTGTTGGTGTAGACAACTGCAGCGCCCTCAGGGGCGGTAATGATAAAGGCATAAGACAATTCTGCAAAGGAACATACTCTGAATAATAGGCAACGATCACTGTAATAAGCAGCGATGATGATGTGGGCATTGATGGCCCTACCAAGTTCAGAGGTCTTCGGCAAATGAAAAAATGAACTGTAATAGTCGCAAAGTAAGACCCACCATAACATGATAGAGTGTTGGTGTCGAATGTTATGGGGGCCAACGACAGTAGGGAGCAATGTTGTTTCTCCCTGTGCCGTCCGAGATCTCTCATTAATAGAGAATGAGAATCAAGATACTGTCTCCCTTCTGGAAAAGTGTGTTGATGTCGACAAAAGGGGGACGCGACTCCCAGAAGAAAAAAAGGTACTCCGTGGAATCTACTGAGGTGATAAAGTGGCAGAGGTACATGGACGAAGTCAAGAAGTGGGATGACTCAAGACTGCCCTTGGTTGGAGGATATATGAGAGAAATAGTGGCCGCAACCGTGTAACAAGGTCAAGTGTCAGGGGGACGACAAGACCAAGGCTAAGTTGTGCCAGAGGCGGGACAAGGTGAACAAATTCAGAGGGTAGAGGTAACTGACCTACGGGGTGCTCTGAAGATATGGACGATGTTGGCAAGGGTAAATGATAAGTACTGCTCCAATCCAAGGGGGGCATGGGTTGCGTATGGCCAAAAAAAAGCAAGTTGCCAACGGTGACGACAAAGAATGTACTGACTAAAGGTAAAGGTGTTTGTACAATAAATAATAAATAATAAATAATTTGGGGAAACAATGTACAAATACAAAAACGGGTGCCCCAATGTGAAGTGCGTGCCCCAAGGAGGGAAGAATTGTCATGGGAGATTGATGAAGGGTTGGGGCCCCATTGGCGAGTTTCTGTATGAGGTAGGTGAAATGAAGATAGGTTCGCAGATGGGCAAACTGATGGTGGATGAAATGGTGGGTTCATGATCCTGCGGAGGTGCAGGTAAAAAAGAACATAACCATAAAGCGATGATT
>ML798488.1:137987-148116 GCA_009831015.1 Picea engelmannii | reverse complement strand
CTTTCTTTGGTTGAATTTTTGGGCGGTGCCTTTCTCATAATCCTTTTCATTTGATTGTTCTTGCATATTGGGTTGGGTGTTTTCTTCTTGATATTCTACTTGGTTTGTCTATGTTTACATACACTAGAGTTTTTATATCAAGTTGTTGTTCATTCCTTGCATTTTCATTCTTTTGATCATTTTATTTATAATTGCATAACTGAATCAAGAATTGCATTTTGAAAAAGCATATCCTTTATTGAGAATTGAAGTTAGGATTTTGCATTGTATTCATATTCATTTATTTTACTTGTTGAGTCATAACATCACTAGTTTCACGACCACACCTTTTTGAGTAAGAAAGGCCACTAAAAGTAATGCTATAATTGAAAATTGATTAGCAACGATTTTATTTTTCTAGGGTGTACAAACTAGCTTAGGATTTAGAGCCTTGGAATAGGATTTTGTGAGTAAACTTCTCCAAGGCTATTAAATCAACATATGTGTCTAACTAAGGAAGTGGAGAAATCCGTTGTATAATCGGTAATATCAGGAGGCTCCACTTACACTGGATTTAAGCACAAGGTCACGTGAAGTTAGGTCGAAGGGACATCCTTGATACCTTCTTAGCGTCAGATATATTTCTGGGGATCTATTCGTATATGGGGATCTTTCTAGCACCTTTACCTCTGTGAGAGGCGGTGCTTTCAAGGTTTCAGGCTTTGTTACCCTGCAATACGGTGGACCTGATTTACGACTGTTCACCTGTGCATCGGTTATATCATGATTGCTTAGTTGCTTGACATAGGTACGGCATAGGTTACTTGCAGGGGTTATTTTGCAAGTACCCTGGGTTAGATAAGGGTCGAACAACGCACAACCTTTATGGAGGATTACCTCTCCGAGGGGATCTGACCGACTGGTTGTTAATCCCACAAGGGCCCTTATAATTGATTCTGATACCTCCGATCTTTAGCAGAGGAGTGCTAGGCCCCTCTTGGTTGAGGCATACCTACTTTAGAGAGGGAGGCCCCTTTCAGCCACTTTATCTTGTTTGTGTGCATATTGGCCTTTTGATTATTTTTGGTGTGCTCTTTGATTACTAGTTGGCCTTAGGATTTTTTTTTATATCTTGAGTCTTGAGTCATCATGGAGTTAGACCAGCTTCCTCACAAGTCTCTCTGCTTATTACAGTCACCACCACATTTTGAGTCTTTTCCTTCTAAAAGGTGTAAAGTTATCAAACATGGTACACACACCTCCACTTATCAGACTTGTGATTGTACAAGGATGATTACTGAATCGAGTCAGCAAGATACTGGGAGCCCTTATACTCCCATACCTACTATAGTTAACAATACCCCTTCGACACCTTCAACCACAATGGTTGTAGTGTCGGAGGTGCCTATCATCATCTCTGTCCGTCCTATAGTGAATAGTCAACCTATAGCCATGAACCCTTTTTGGTCTCTTTGTCACTCGCCGGGCTATAATCTTCAGTCCATCCCTATGGCCTCTAGTCCTTTTTCTTATGGTATGCTGAATTTCACATTGTTGTTTTCAACCTCCATCCCAGCAACTAGTACGAATACTATCATTAGACTTGGGGGTAAAACTCCTCCACATACTCCATTCTCGTTTGGTGGTACTCATGTCCCTCAAACGACTCCTACCATTGGAGGCATTACTTCTTTTAACCCCGGGTCTAATCCTATTACTTTTAGATGGAGTAACCAACCTGGCGGACAAGCTACTACTCATGTTCCTTCCTTTACTCCCACCTCCTCTGCACCGATTCTGACCACCATGTTTGGCATGGAGAATCCACCTTTATCCTCCGAATTCACACCCGGAGGAGGTCAGTTTCACACCTTGGGCAACCCCCAACTTGGAACCACTCCGGATGGGGGCAGTTTCTATGACCCTCATCAGAACATTCCTACTATAACCGTGCCCAACCAACCCCTTATGAATCAGTCCAGAGGAGGGCCTTATAATCCCGGACAAGGCCATGGTGCTTACCAGAACCCTGGATGGACTGTGATTCCCCAAACACAATATTTCCAGGGATCTTGGGGCCAAATGTTGCAACCCCGTCTCCTTTTTCTGGTCACGCTCAATCTGCCAGACTTGTCTAAGTTAATGAATCACCCCGTGTGTCATGATCCATCATGGCCCCTCGTCCCCACTAAGCTTCCTTCAAATATACCAAAATTCGAGGGAAAAAATGGTGAGGATCCTGGATATACCATTTTTCACCTTTGGTGCTCTTCGAATTCCCTTAATGATGATTCTATTCAGTTAATATTGTTTTAACACACCCTCATGGGGGTTTCCGCGAAATGGTATATCAAGCTATCTAGGGGGGCATACGAAATTTTTAATTAGTTGGTTTTAGTCTTCCTCAACCACTTCCAATTGTCGGTTCGTTATGATGTTGGCATCAAACTTTTTTCGACCTTTCATTAGGACAGGGCCACTCATATCTCAGATCACATCTAGGAGTGGTGTAGACATAAGAGGTTGATCAAGGCCTACATACCCCCAGAATTCTTACTAGAGTGGTTCCTTAAATCTCTCCTACCTTATATTTTGAAGGATGTTTCTACGTCCAGGGTTACATCGGAGGAAGAAGCGATTTTTAGATCCTAGAATTTAGATCTTATATATGCTCAGTATGGGATGCTATACGAGATTCTTCCAAATGCACTGAGGTCAAACTGTGACCCTAGACAAAATCCCAGGACTCATATCGATGGCATTGTAGGCCCCGTCAATGTGAAATCCGTAGAGTTGGTGACAAGCCACTTGAAAAACTTGTCTCTAAACCAGTTTGTAGGAGGGACAGCTTCGTCTGTGTCCTCCAATCCCACTCAGTCGACGAATGTACACTTTGTGCAATCGTTGACCAACCCGAATGGTAACCAACAACCAGGAGGGAATAAGAATAAAGGACGTAATAATAATTATAAGGGTGGGAAGAATAATAATAAACCCAAGAACAATGGTAATAATGAGAAGACGAATAATAATGTTGGTGAGGGCAAGAAAGAAAGGAAGAAGGTGAAATTTCCCTGTAAGCTTTGTACAGACGATCACCTTACCCATTTATGCCCCAAACTTGCAAAAGCTGTTAGGCTTTTATCTATACCGCCCATTGTGATGACTAATCCTTTTCAACATAACCAACACATGGCCTCGAGCTCCTCGAATGCCAGAAATTTGGCGAGTGGGAGTCAAAACCCATCGATGCAAGATAGTGACTACATCTAAGGTTAATGTAGCCACTCGATCTCGTGATTACAGTTCTCCACAAACTGTACCTGGTCAAGAGTCTCCCCCTCCTCTAGAGATGCCCTTACAGATTAAAAAACCAGAGCCCTTGACTTGTATTCTGAAAGGAGTACTCAAGTGCTCTACCCACAATCCTAATGCTAGAGCCACCAAGAATTACTCTATTATTGAGGACCTAGGTCAAACCCCTTGTGCGATGTCAGTTCTGGAGTTACTCCAGATGTGTCCTTCATAGAGGAATGCCTTTCTATCTGTGTTAGGATCTCTAGATCCTTGTGGCTCGAAATTTATCAAGTTTAACATGATAGATGGGAAGCCTCCCTTGCGTTACCATGTGGCCTTCCAAATCCACGTGGGTTACTCGAAGTATACCATCAAGCGTATTGTTGTTGATGAAGGTGTTGCAACATGTGTGATGTCCCTAGTCTGTTGGAAATCCCTTGGCTCTCCGACCATTTCTCAGTCTCCGACCATGTTGACTGCTTTTCACTGTCGTTCCTTCCGCCCTCACGGTATTCTTCTTTCCTTTCCAGTCTAGTTAGGTGGGAAGATGATAGAGGTGGATGTCGAGGTGGTTGGTGTGTCCCTCGACTATAAATTGTTACTAGGACGCAATTAGACTTACGCTATGAATGAAATCGTATCGTCCATATTTTGTACTCTTTGTTTCCTCACGATGAGAATATCGTGATGATCGACCAGTTGTCCCAATGCATCTGTTGGACCATTGATCACCATGATCAACAATTCTCAGCCAGAAATTGAGAACATCTGTGTTAGAATGTATTCATCCTTTATGGGTACCTTCGACTTCATGGCACCGGTTCACCATATTTACGCCATGTCCAGTAGGCATGTTATAACCCTAATTTGCACCATACATGCTTACCTGGCATCAGGCCATCTCATATCCCTTCTTTTCCAAAACACTACTAAACAACTCTTCAAAAACTCCATTTTTAAAAGTCCACGCTAGCTGGCCCACTACAGCCCGCGTGGATCTACAGTGTCCATGCTAGCTGGCCCACTACAGCCTGCATGGACCTTCAGAAGAACGAAAAAAGGAAAGTTGCCGACGGAACACACAACTTTGGGTGAGTTAACTGAATCTTCCGGTCATGCATGGCTGAGGGTTCATGCAAATACCTAGCTTCTTCTAGCCTACAAAAGAAGGGTAAGGGGTCCTATTTGGAGGAGGAAAAATATAACAAAGAAACTCTGCCCATTTGCGTATTCCCATTGTCCCAACCCTTTAGCCTTCCTTGTGCTAAAGGAGATACAAAGAAAAGTAGTTGGAGGACAGTCGAAGAGGAGCCCAGGATCAGGTTCGCGGAGCAGTGGCAGGTCTCAACTTTTGTAATTTGATTCATTCAAAGTAATAAAGAAAGTTCTTTTCCCGTCCCAATTCATGAGTTGTTAATAATTTGCTGAGTATGTGTTTGAATTTCTAGCCCATTATTCTATAGGTAGTATGCATTTGTAGTTGTTTCTTGTCTTGTATGTAGGTCAGCATTGGAAAGGAGAACCACGAACAAGTAATCAAATGCGACAAGGAATCAACATCAAACGCCTGGAACGAGGTAGGTTGATCTAGCCATGCATTTACTAAAAAGAAATGGGATTTAAGTCTGGGGACGAAGGTAGAAAATAGATTTTCTATAGGTCATATCTGCATGCAAAGTCTAACCCTATTTGCTAGTCCGTAAGGAGATTTCCCTCACAACAGAATTGGCAACTGTACTGGGGAGAGATCTCTAGGGTTCTTAGGAATTTTATGTGTTTTTGGGTAGTTTAAAAGACTGGTTTGTCTTGCCTGTTTCTTTTTAGTTTCTGTAAGGTCTGGGCTAGCAGAGAGTTTGGTTTTCCATACCAGCTTTCTCTGGTTTTCTTGACCATGTTTTTCGACACCCACAGAGGTACACGTGGCCTGCATAAGGTCTGCACGCATGTACCCACACCCTACTCTCTTGCAGCCCGCGTGCGAACGCTAGCTGAGGAAGTAGCAGTAGCATGTAGAGTCCAGAGAATTTTGGAGGCAGTCATCCTCTCCCCTATCATAATCAAACATTCTCAGGGGTTTTCTGGAATTCTGTCTGAGTCTTGGTTGTTTGCAGTCCTATCTCAAATTGTTTTTTCTTTATCATTTTTCCTTACATTATTTTTTTTTCTGTTAAAAAGAGTGTCCACGCCTTCAAGGGATCCTGGTTATCAATATCAGTGGTCTCTTTCTAGTTTTGGGTTGTCTGTTTTCATTTTTTCTTAGAGTTTAGATATACACGTGGATTGTACAAGGTCAGCCTGCGTGTACACACCCTCTGTCTTTATCCAACGCACGTTCACATGCGTGTTGTTAGATTAACAGTTGTGTGCTTGTACTTGATACTTTTTGTTGAGGGTAAGGCAGTCATCCTTTCCCTTGATAAGAATTATTCCTCTCAGGTGTTTTGAATCTCTGTCTTAGGAGTCAATAGCTTAGGATTAATCTTACCCTTAGCTTGCTTTTTCTCATTTAAAAGCTGTCATAAAAAGAATTTTTTAGGGTTTTTAGACAAGTGTGAGAGTCATTTAAAAAAAATAAAAATTGCTAGTGTGTGATTTTTGACCTGATTCTTTGCGATCTGCGATTAGGCCAGAATTGTTTTCTTGGTTTCTGCTTGTTGGTATTTTTTCTTTTTTTCTTTATCAAGCATTTAAATATAAAAAAAAATCTCTTTTCATTTTCTTGTTTGGTTGAAGAGTGTGTTTCTGCATTATTAGCCAGGGAAAATTTATTTATTTCATAAGTTTTTTCAGTTTACTTATATCATAAGTAGCTTGTAGTCAAGTGAAATTTCTTTTGAGTTTGCTGTCCAAAATCTTAGAAAATTAAAAATATTTATTTTGAAAAGTTGTTGAAATTTTGCATTAAGTAAAAGTTTTGTTTCCAACTTTTTTATTCATTTTTTGCTTTCATCTATTACACATCATCAGTTTCACTTTCATACCCCTTGACATAAGACAAAGCCATAAAATTAACGCTAAATTTAAAATCTACTAGACTTTTATGTTTGTAGGGTTCACCAACTAGTTCAGGATTAGGACCTTGGATTAGGTTGGAGATGAAACTCTTCAAGGCCATTTAAAATAAAAAATTGGAGTCTGAGTTAGGGAGTGTCTAAGTCCAGTGTCATGAAAGTTATCTGGGACCCCCCCTCTAACACAGAGGATAAACACGAGGTCGTGTGCAGAAAGGTAGCAGAGATAACCCCTCCAAAGATGGACCAATCGTAGTGGAGAACACATATAGAGGGTTTGTTTTGGGATTCCGTTGATTGCATTTGCCACGGGGCTTCATGGGTCTCAAATCCGTTCAAGGTCCTCAGTTGTCTTCTAGACCACTTGCTTTCAATACCCTTGACAAGTTTCGGGCTCGATACCCTACTCATTGTGGTCTACCTGGATTTCGACTGTACTCGCCTGGTGACTGTTTGCACGCTGGCAACCTAGTTGCCTATCTATTTTAGGGACATACACAGGTGACTACGGGGGTATATTGCGGTACCTAGGACAAACATTGGGCCACGCTTTGCAGAGTATACCAAGAGGGTGCTTCCGTGTTCGAGTTTCACTTGCACCGGTAAGTTGCTCTAGTGTTGGTTGTTGTAATTGTTCTTAAAATTAGTTTAGTGTTTAACTGCCTTATCGTCTAGGGACTTTTCTAGTGTGTGTTACTTTTGAGCGTTTAGACTACCTTATAGTGTCTTTGATATTCTCACATAGTGGAGGATCATGAGCTCTGCTGGTCATGAAGGCTTCTTGGCCTACCGTTGGTTACACTGGAGCCACCCCCTCCACCATTGAGGCAAAAGCTAGACCAACAAGGGTCTTTTGAAGCGACCGGGTTACAAGCAGTTGTGCCCTACCAACAACCGGAGGAATCGACCGTTTTGGACCTTGAAGCACATGCTCTTGGCCCGAATGAAACCCCAACCACTGATTTCTTGGCACCTTTCATCATACCAATCCAATTTTACGAGCGCCAGATAGTGTTGCACACAACAATGGAAACAAATGTTGTTACTCCCTCTGGGAATTCTTCCATTCCCACTACGGTTGTCCCCATAGGAGAGTTTTCACCTCCTAACCCACTATCATCGATCCGATCCACCATGGTCTCAATCGCTTCTACATCGCACAATGGTCCGATCTCGTCTTTGGTGGCGGCCACAACCCCTTTCACACCAAGTGCGACATGCCCTCTGTTCTCATACGGGATGCCTAGTTCAGGTATAAGTCTTGTACTTTCTTACTCCACTTTACAGACTTTAGGTCTGGGGACAGGGAGCTCTAGCGCTCCTCTACAAGGTCACATCAGGGACACTCCCGCTCCTTTTAATTCTTTCCCTTATGGAGGAGGTCATATCCCTCCTTCGTCTGTTTCACTCGGTGGCTCACATCAACAGTCTGTTGGGAAACCTATATACCATAGTTTATTTGGAGCAAGGAGTCAAGGACCACCTTTGCATAGAATTTCGGTAGGTTCAACACCGTTTGCTTTGGCTGGAACGTTTGGCAACAATGCTTTCTCATCCGTCGCTTTCTCGACTAGGGGCAATCCCAGTTTTGGACAATATACTTCTATGCAGGGTACTATTCCTACACAGGGGGCAAACCTAGGAACTTCTTCCACAGCAGGACCTTGGAATTCAGAGTAGGGATCTGTTCTCTCGTCCGAAATGCCAATCTGGGCTAATTCTTTGCACAATCAATGGAACCCCAGACAAACTACTATGCCCATCCCCACGGGACCACCATGGGGAAATCCTTCCTAAAGTCCTTCGAATATAATGCATGCCCAACCATCTATGTCATATTTGGAAACTCAGCTGATGATGTCTCCACATATGAAAAGTCCATACGCTAGCCAGGGCCATGGTTTCTACCAAAATCTAGGCCAGCAGCCAAACTTTTCCTGGCAACCTGGTGCCAGTCAAACTCCAGGCCCCTTTTTCCGAGGTTATCACCAACAACCCAAACTACCTTTCCTGGCGACTTTGCACTTGTCGGATTTGACAAAGTTGTTGAATGACCCCATTTGTCATGATCCACGTTGGCCTCCTATTCCGACGAAGTTGCCTTCGGACATTCCAAAGTTCAAATCCAAGCCTAACGAAGATCCAGGTGATCACGTGACTACCTTCCATCTTTGGTGCTCATCTAACTCATTAAAAGATGACTCCGTACAATTGCGATTGTTTCAACGTACTCTCATTGGGAGTGTCGCAAAATGGTACATTGAGCTCGATCGCTCAAGATAGTCTTCCTTCGATGAGATGGCAATGGCTTTCCTAAACCATTTCCAGTTACCTGTGAGATACGATGTTGGCACAGAGCTGCTAGCCAATTTCGAACAGACGACAGTGGACCATATCTCTAATCACATCCGAGAATGGAGACGTCGGAAGAGTCTAATCAAGGTGCCAGTCCCACCAGCATTCTTTCTTGAGTGGTTCCTTAAGTCTTTGGTCCCGCAGTTATCCAAAGACGTTGCAACGTTGGGTGTATTCTCCAAAGAAGATGCCATCATGAGAGCTCAACAATTTGAGCTCATATATTCTCAGTCCGATTTATTATACAACATCTTGCTAGATGTGCCACGCTCAATACTGGATAAAACTAGACAGAGAGTTGGACCACATGTTGATGGTATTGTTGGTTCAACACACACAAAGCCCGCTGAGCAATTGACGAAGTAGTTGCAACAGTTATCTACACAACACACAGCAGCCAACCAAAACACTACTTTAGCTGCTCCCCCTACCAAAATGTCGGAGGTACACACAGTGCAATTGACTAACCCAAAGGCCACCCAGTAGCCTGAAGGAAAAAAAAAAAATGAAAGAAGGGTAAGGGGGATAAAAAACCTACTGATAATGCTGGTGGAGACAACACTGAGAAATGGAAGGTGAGGTATCCATGCAACTTGTGCGCAGAAGACCACCCGACCCATCTGTGTCCTCGACTTGCAGAAGCCCAAAAGTTTGTGACACAGCAACAACCTATTGTGTTGACCAATCCATTTCAACATGGGCAAAATTTAACCCAAGCCTCTGCAAGCACGGAAGGGGGTAGCCAAGAACCCTCTCCATCTTCGAACAACCCCACATCCGCAAATGTATATATGGTGAAGGGTGATTCTTTTATATCAACTAGAGCGCATGAATATAGTAAATCCAACACTTCTGAGAAAGGAAAATAAGCCGAACTCCCATCTCTTCCTTTACAGATTGAGAAGATGTTGGTTGAAACAATGACACACATCCCCAAAGGTGCGTTTAAAAAAGATTCTTATAACCCAAACGCAAGGGCCGCCTAGAACTACTCTGTGGTGGAAGATTTATCACAAACCCCTTGTGCAATGTCTGCTTTGGAGGTCCTCCAAAGCTTCCCTTCCCAGAGGAAAGTTGTCACATACCCACTACCTCAATTAAATTTTTCGTTCATTTCTGCTGAATCAGAGCCCCTGAATTACCTACGGAGGCCTAGCGCAAGTTAGCTCTTTCTCTCTCTCTCTGTTCCCATGTGATAGTGGGTCATGATCATAGTTCAAATAATCGTGGTGCCTCCTTGTATTTCGTGCCTCAGCACTACAGGGGTGTCGAATCGTTCGACTCTGCAACCGCCAAACCCCGACAGGGCTAGCGACCGGCCAATAGGGATGAATCCCAACAGGGCTAGAGAACAACCAATGAGAACAGGCCCCATCACATGGTTAAGTGGAGTACAGGTGGCATAGGGGGGAAATGCGACACGGTAGTCGACAGGATAGGAGGGGGCCCCCACTTTACACACCACACTATTCCGAACCCCCCCCCCC